>MU968411.1:98713768-98760551 GCA_034641835.2 Pinus albicaulis | reverse complement strand
TACATTAATTAAGTATAGTTAACAAAAAGTCAACTATAATTAATCATAGACAAAAAATTCAACCATAGTAAGCTATAGTCAACATGGGCATCATGTTTTTGAAATTACATCTACATTAGTCAACCATAGAAAAAAAGTCAACAATTGTCAACTATGGTCAACATAGGTATCATGTTTTGGGAATTGTATGTATATTAGTGAACTATTGTAAAAATAATCAGCCATAGTCAACTATAGTCAATATGGCATCATGCTTTGGAAATTCTATGTTGAAAAGGGAATTGTAGTTTAAACTAAAGACCTAATAATGATGCATTGAATGGAAAGAGCGGGATACTTGTAGAAGCCATAAGCTCCAATCGATCCAAGTAACCTTAATGAACCTAATTGAATTCTAAAGAAAAAGTGGCTTGGTTGTAAATGGATGAGAAAGGAAAACACTAACAACCACCACATAAATTCTTCAGAAAATAAAGGATAATGAAAAACTAGAACAAAGGCTTCGAACAAAAGCAACAACAAATAGCCGCAAAAAAGGAAATGAGGCTTATAGATGCTATAAGGCCCAAAATAGGAGTATGGAGAAAACACTAAATAGGGCCAGATAAACCAAGATGTCAACACTATCAAAGATCAAGATAGAAATCTAATCTATAAAATTCAAACTTATCAATTAAAGAGATTGATCCTTTAAAATAACTCCTCACTCAAAACCCCTAATTAGGTCATCATGTATAATAAAAAAAACCATAATTTGAGTGTCCTTATGGATGCTAATGAATTTCATCGAAGTGCATGGGTTCATATATGTTGCAACTGCTAATTTAAAATAGGAACCAATGTTTGATACAAGGCTCACTCTTAAAAATAGCTGATATCAAAAAAATGGTGAACCGTAAAGTATCACTTAGGAAAGAAATATGCACCATGATCCCCCACAATGCTAAAAGAGGTGGAAATAGATGATGACAATGGATGTCAACAATGATGACAAAAATATGGAGGTAGTAATTTGAAAAAATGGTGAGAATGTTGAAAATGCATGTGAAAATCACTCCAAAGTGGCTAGAGTCAATGCCTATAAAACTGTAACATACCTAACCCCTCCAAAATATTAGAGGGATGGGGTAAAACACACACACACACATATATGCAATTGAGGTTTGTATAGGCTTCTCGACTCATTATCGGAGCCACAGACTAGAGCTTGCACTCTGCATTATTTACCAAAGCTTCTATTGAATGCGAGGACCTCACTTCTTTGCTTCAACATGATGTTGTCAACCACAACACCCTTGTTCCTTCCAGGTGGGTCCCATTGGACACGACACACCACTTAACATTTCCCGGCAATTCCTAAGTGTGCTTCTCTAATAATTGTTGGGCATGTATTGTCGGGCTTACGCATGGGTGGGGCTCTATGGCCTCCTCTCCCATTGGTCTTCCTTTCCGCTCTTACTACCACCACATGTTATCCCATGCCATCCCACTTCCTTCATTCCAGAGCCTCCTTTACTGCACCTCTTTGTTTCTCCGAGTTTATAACATCAGGATAACCTAGCTAACAAGACCCCTCTCGACCAATTGGTTATGTGCCCCACCAGTGTGGTATGACTTACGTCATCACACTAGTATAGTATCAATTTTTACAATTGACTCCTTACTTCAATCTTCTGGGGCGAGACCTCTAGTCCTACATGGTCTGGTGGGTCTCACCTCCATGAGTGACTATTTCTGATTGGCCCTAGTGGATCCACTTCCTGATTATGGGAACGATCCTCCGCTTCCAATTTGTATGCCTAACTAACCATGTGCTTTGTCATCCTTGTGGTTCTGTTACACCATTTCTTGTGTATATTTCGAGGTGAACCCATTAGGCTAACTCGATAGGTGGGTTGTTTCTTGACCAATAGCACCACGGGAATAGTGTGGGCCCTACCGCACACCCACCTTATGTCATCCTGCAAGGCCTTGCCTCGCTCATTCGATTCTTTCTGCTCCAACATTCATCCAGGGTGAACCCTTCAGGGTGACGTCAGGCGACATCATCACGACTTTGTGTTCCTAGTACTTCTTAGTGTGCCTTCCTTTCATTCTTTCAGGCTAGGATTCCAGGCCATTTGGCTAGTGGGCCACCCTTCATGCCAATGGGGATACTTTCAGGCTCATGTCAACCTACCCATGTCATCCCGATGCACTAACCTAACTCTCTCTCACACGTGCCCTCACAAATATTCTGAGGTGAACCTTCTAGATCACATCATCCTTCCTCGTCCAATCACATTAGAGGCAATCGGGTCGCGCCAATGCGAAGCCTCCACAATTAGGTTTCTACCTAGTTAAGTATATTATTGCTCAGTTCTATCTTATAAGTTCAGGGTTCGGTCCATCTTACGTCGCATCCAACTTTCCTTCAATCTCTTCGATGGCTCGACGAAGGGATCTTAGCCTTTCCTTATGCGATGCATAAAACAAGGATATTTACGACTACCATAATTAGTATTTGGTGCCAACGTTGATGGTTTATTGAGACACCTTATGGTTCTACCCTCCAAAGCTTGGGTGAAATACTTTCCAATATGTTCCTGACCCATATGAATTCTCTGTTCTCGATAGAGAATTCTAGGCATGGTGGTGTAGGAACTCTTGTAACCCTTACCTACCACAGGCTTAATGTGGATTCGTAAAATGTCTCCACCTTGCCTAACACACACCAAGGGTCCCAAAATTCAAAACAAGCCTATAAAAAACCTTATGGAGATATGCAAAAGCTTCCAGGGCCAAAATAGTTATGCCCTGATGCTAGTGGAAGACAACCAGACCACTGGTAATAAATGGGTGATAGGTCATTTAGGTAAAGTGTATTGGGCTTGACTGGCCCCAAGATAATAAAAAAACCCCTCAATGTTAATACATTGGTTGTCGTGCATCCTGGCAGCTTGTAATTTAGGCAATTAAATTTATGTGTACAATTGCAGACCGTGCTAGCCTGCAGAAAATTTCCTATGTAATTATTTCATATTAATAAAAAGGGTCTATATGCCCAAGGTCTCCAAGTGTTATTCCAGATCCTTCTGGATCATCTCATTTCCTATGGCAATCATGGTGTCATTAAGCTATTCAAATATATGTTATTAACAACATTGTTATGTATTTCATACAGAAGAAAACTTATAATACTCTTTGTTATGTATTAAATACAGAACAAAGAGTAGCATAATTTTGGGTAACACTTTTGTGAGAATCGGGGGCAGAAAACTTTTTTTCTCAATAATTTGGCCGAACTATGCAAGAGTTCGGCCAAAATTTCGAAATTAGTTCGACCGAAATTGTTCTGTCGTTTACATTGACGGCGTACTGACGACAATGGCAAACAAGTTTTTGGCCGGAGATGGGAAAACCGGCAACCAAAGTTCAACCGGACTATTAGTTCAACCGAAATTTTAAAATAGTTCACACGAACTCGTATTTTATAAATATATCGGCCCTACAAAATTTTAAAATTTTCTTGTTCACATTTGTCTCGTGCATCTCTATTGCTCTGTTGCGCTTTGTTGCTTTGTTGCGCTCCTTTGCACTCTGTTGTGCTCTGTTGATTTGGAGTTGCGAAACGACGACGAGGGAAGTTTTTTTGGTTTGCAGTTGCGCCGTGACGCTGAGGTAATTTTTGTTGATTTTGCAGTTGAAGTTTCTCTTTTTTTTTGTAATTTTGTTTTATTGATTTTTTAAAATTTTATTTTAATTTAATTTTTTTTGTTCAAGGATCGCTTGACTTTGTCCTCAGCTTCGTCTTCAGGGATCGCTTAGCTTCGTCTTTAGGGATAGCCCGACTTCGTCCTTGGCTTCGTCTATGAATTTCCAGGTATGTATCAATTTATCTATGCTTATAGCATGTGAATTTCTGCGAATTTCTATGTATCTATGCTTATAGCTCAATGTAATCATACACCGAGTTTCTTGTATTTTGGAATTGCAATATAAATTCAATTTACGGCTACTGTCTGTATTTATATATGCACATAGTATTTAGAACTCTCAAGCTTGCCTGCCTTGCCTGAGTCGATTGTGCCTCATTTTTTTTGAAAAATAATATATTTTAAATAAATGTGACAGATCAAATAGTTATACTTTTAATGTCATACAATCCTTGTAAAAACATAATATTAGATTCTGCCTTCCATACAGAAACTTCTTCTGACTACATAAATTATATAACTAGACACCAAGCAAACTTTTTACTGTGTGGAAAAACATATCGACATCTTCCCCAGAGGAATCCAGGAACATAGGCATATGTCTGCATGTTGCCTCCAAGAGTCACTTTGTTCCTACTAGTTACAGATATTTCATTAAAAAGCTTTGTAAACATGGGATAAAATTTTTGCAAAAATATAACACAAATATAAGATAAAACTGATTCCAAGAGCCCAAAAACTCCAAAAACTGTGGTATTGTATGACAACAGATGTCTCTTCAGTTAGAACTTACCATCCCAGATGCTCCCATACCATTTGAGTCAGAGAAATCAGTCGTGGTATCAGCAAATTTCTTTCCTTTTGCAATTCATTTGTGAATGAATGGTTCTGCTTATATATATATATAAAATCTGTGGTAAGGTTCGTTAGTGACACAAACACAGTTACCATATTTAACAGTCTTATCTGCTGCCAACCATTTGTAAGGAACAATACAACGTGTTACAAAATCATGTGAAAAAACTCATCTGAAGCGGTCGAACAATGTATTGCATAACCCCAAAAATTCCACGCAGACCCTTCTTAGATAAATTGTCTGCTTGGCAGTTTTTTTCACGAAAGATATGTTTGAAATGTAAGGAGGTGAAACTGGACCTTAAGTTGTTGATGCAATCCAGCCATGACTGTAGATTCAAACTTAGTGGACATCCTTCTAGAAAAATCCCTTTTAATGACGCAGATATATCCATAGTGATCCACTGATATTTTTTCACAAATAACTTTTCCATTTTGGACATTTATATCTCAAAACTATGCTCATTGAATTTATGCATCTATATTTTTAAACAACTAGAAACTATTTTATTACACCATAGGAATCATTTCGATATATCTCCCATTTTAGTGGGGTCTATCACATTTCGAGAAAAACATATTAGCCATAAAAGTTTTCCATTGAATCCAAATGTAATTTGATACAAAACATAGGTTTTAAACTTATATAGTTAATTGTTTCAAATAGATTTTTAATAAAATGAAAAATATTCAATGTAAAACACATGTACATTAACATATAATTGTGGTATTTTCCCTTCTTTCCAACTTAGTGGACATCCTTCTAGAAAAATCCATTTTAATGAAGTAGATATATCCATAGTAATCCATTGATATTTGTTCACAAACAACTCTTCCATTTTGGACTTTTATATCTAAAAAATATGCTCATTAAATTTATGCATCTATATTTGTAAACTACTTGAAACTATTTTATTACACCATAGGAATCATTTCGATATATCTCCCATTTTAATGGGGTATATCGCATTTTGAGAGAAACAAATTAGCCATAAAAGTTTCGCATTGAAACCAAAAGTAATTTGATACAAAACATAGGTTTTAACCTTATATAGTTAATTGTTTCAAATAGATTTTTAATAAAATGAAAAATATTCAATGTAAAACACATGCACATCAACATATAATTGTGATATTTTCCCTTCTTTCCAACTTAGTGGACATCCTTCTAGAAAAATCCCTTTTAATGAAGCAGATATATCCATAGTGATCCACTGATATATATTCACCAACAACTATTTCATTTTGGACTTATATATCTCAAAGCTATGCTCATTGAATTTATGCATCTATATCTTTAAATTACTTAACTATTTTATTTCACCATAGGAATAATTTCGATATATCTCCCATTTTAATGGGGTCTATCACATTTCGAGAAAAAACACAATAGCCATAAAAGTTTCCAATTGAAACCAGAAGTGATTTGATACAAAACATAGGTTTTAACCTTATATAGGTAATTGTTTCAAATAGATTCTTAATAAAATGAAAAATATTCAATGTAAAACACATGCATTAACATATAATTGTGATGCTTTCCCTTCTTTCAAACTTTGTGGACATCCTTCTAGAAAAATCCCTGTTAATGAAGCAGATATATCCATAGTGATCCACTGATATTTGTTCACAAACAACTCTTCCATTTTGGACTTTTATATCTAAAAAATATGCTCATTGAATTTATGCATCTATTATTTTAAACAACTAGAAACTATTTTATTACACCATAGGAATCATTTCGATATATCTCCCATTTTAGTGGGGTCTATCACATTTCCAGAAAAACACATTAGCCATAAAAGTTTCCCATTGAAACCAAAAGTAATTTGATACAAATCATAGGTTTTAACCTTATATAGTTAATTGTTTCAAATATATTTTTAATAAAATGAAAAATATTCAATGTAAAACACATGCACATTAACATATAATTGTGATATTTTCCCTTCTTTCCAACTTAGTGGACATCCTTCTAGAAAAATCTCTTTTAATGAAGAAGCTATATCCATAGTGATCCACTGATTTTTGTTCACAAACAACTCTTCCATTTTGGACTTTTATATCTCAAAACTATGCTCATTGAATTTATGCATCTATATTTTTAAACTACTTGAAACTATTTTATTACATCATAGGAATCATTTCGATATATCTCCCATTTTAATGGGGTCTATCACATTTTGAGAAAAACACATTAGCCTTAAAATTTTCCCATTGAAACCAAAATTAATTTGATACAAAACATAGGTTTTAACCTTATATAGTTAATTGTTTCAAATAGATTTTTAATAAAATGAAAAATATTCAATGTAAAACACATGCACATTAACATATAATTGTGATATTTTCCCTTCTTTCCAACTTAGTGGACATCCTTCTAGAAAAATCCCTTTTAATGAAGTAGATATATCCATAGTGATCCACTAATATTTGTTCACCAACAACTATTCCATTTTGGACTTATATATCTCAAAACTATGCTCATTGAATTTATGCATCTATATCTTTAAACTACTCAACTATTTTATTTCACCATAGGAATCATTTCGATATATCTCCCATTTTAATGGGGTCTATCACATTTCAAGAAAAACCACATTAGCCATAAAAGTTTCCCATTGAAAAGAAAAAGTGATTTGATACAAAACATAGGTTTTAACCTTATATAGGTAATTGTTTCAAATAGATTCTTAATTTAAAATGAAAAATATTCAATGTAAAACACATGCATTAACATATAATTGTGATACTTTCCCTTCTTCCAAACTTAGTGGACATCCTTCTAGAAAAATCCCTTTTAATGAAGCAGATATATCCATAGTGATCCACTGATATTTGTTCACAAAAAACTCTTCCATTTTGGACTTTTATATCTCAAAACTATGCTCATTGAATTTATGCATCTATATTTTTAAACAACTAGAAACTATTTTATTACACCATGGGAATCATTTTGATATATCTCCCATTTTAATGGGGTCTATCACATTTCGAGAAAAACACATTAGCCATAAAAGTTTCCCATTGAAACCAAAAGTAACTTGATACAAAACATAGGTTTTAACCTTATATAGTTAATTGTTTCAAATAGATTTTTAATAAAATGAAAAATATTCAATGTAAAACACATGCACATTAACATATAATTGTGATATTTTTCCTTCTTTCCAACTTAGTGGACATCCTTCTAGAAAAATCCCTTTCAATGAAGCAGATATATCCATAGTGATCCACTGATATTTGTTCACAAACAACTCTTCCATTTTGGACTTTTATATCTCAAAACTATGCTCATTGAATTTATGCATCTATATTTTTAAACTACTTGAAACTATTTTATTACATCATAGGAATGATTTTGATATATCTCCCATTTTAATGGGGTATATCACATGTCGAGAAAAACAAATTAGCCATAACATTTTCCCATTGAAACCAAAAGTAATTTGATACAAAACATAGGTTTTAACCTTATATAATTGTTTCAAATAGATTTTTAATAAAATGAAAAATATTCAATGTAAAACACATGCACATTAACATATTATTGTGATATTTTCCCTTCTTTCAAACTTAGTGGACATCCTTCTAGAAAAATCCCTTTTAATGAAGCAGATATTTCCATAACGATCCACTAATATTTGTTCACCAACAACTATTTCATTTTGGACTTATATATCTCAAAGCTATGCTTATTGAATTTATGCAGCTATATCTTTAAATTACTCAACTATTTAATTTCACCATAGGAATCATTTCAATATATCTCCAATTTTAATGGGGTCTATCACATTTCGAGAAAAAACACATTAGCCATAAAAGTTTCCCAGTGAAACCAAAAGTGATTTGATACAAAACATAGGTTTTAACCTTATATAGGTTGTTATTTCAAATAGATTCTTAATAAAATAAAAAATATTCAATGTAAAACACATGCATTAACATATAATTGTGATACTTTCCTTTCTTTCAAACGTAGTGGACATCCTTCTAGAACAATTCCTTTTAATGAAGCAAATATATCCATAGTGATCCAGTGGTATTTGTTCACAAACAACTCTTCCATTTTGGACTTTTATATCTCAAAACTATGCTCATTGAATTTATGCATCTATATTTTTAAACAACTAGAAACTATTTTATTACACCATAGGAATCATTTCGATATATCTCCCATTTTAATGGGGTCTATCACATTTCGAGAAAAACACATTAGCCATAAAAGTTTCCCATTGAAACCAAAAGTAATTTGATACAAAACATAGGTTTTAACCTTATATAGTTAATTGCTTCAAATATATTTTTAATAAAATGAAAAATATTCAATGTAAAACACATGCACATTAACATATAATTGTGATATTTTTCCTTCTTTCCAAATTAGTGGGCATCCTTCTAGAAAAATCCTTTTCAATGAAGCAAATATATCCATAGTGATCCAGTGATATTTGTTCACAAACAAATCTTCCATTTTGGACTTTTATATCTCAAAACTATGCTCATTGAATTTATGCATCCATATTTTTAAACTACTTGAAACTATTTTATTACACCATAGGAATCATTTCGATATATCTCCCATTTCAATGGGGTCTATCACATTTCGAGAAAAACATATTAGCCATAAAATTTTCCCATTGAAACCAAAAGTAATTTGACACAAAACATAGGTTTTAACCTTATATAGTTAATTGTTTCAAATAGATTTTTAATAAAATGAAAAATATTCAATGTAAAACACATGCACATTAACATATAATTGTGATATTTTCCCTTCTTTCCAACTTAGTGGACATCCTTCTAGAAAAATCCCTTTTAATGAAGTAGATATATCCATTGTGATCCACTGATATTCACCAACAACTATTTCATTTTGGGCTTATATATCTCAAAACTATGCTCATTGAATTTATGCATCTATATATGTAAAGGGCCAAGTAGCCTTTGGATCTCATCTTTTATGAAAGGTGACATATCTAGTAAATTCCCCTACATTCAATCTCTGGAATAGATCTAAATATAAGTCCTTCATTTTAATATCCATAAAACACAACCACTTTAAGGCAAACTGTATACATGTGTCATTTCTCCCATAAATTCTTAGGCAAAGTTTTTAAAGCATGTACATGTCATGTTGGCTTTCTCCCATTAACTTTAAAGCATGTTTTTTGTAAGTGCATAAAATAATTTTGCAAACCATGTAAATGTCATTTATCTCAAGCTTTAAGGCCTAAAAATTGAACCTAAAGTGGTTGAACTCATAGGATTTTGAACTTCCATAGGATTTTAGTCTATATATTGAGTGTTAACTTCTACAAGTTCTAAAGGCAGAGTCTGTAAAGGGCCAGGTAGCCTATTGATCTCATCTTTTCTCAAAGGTGACATATCGAGTAAATTCCCCTACAGTCAATCTATGTAACAGATCTAAATAGAAGTTTTTCATTTTAATATCCATAAACCTCAACCACTTTAAGGCAAACTGTGTACATGTGTCATTTCTCCCATAAATTCTTAAGCAAATTTTTTAAAGCATACATGTCATGTTGGCTTTCTCCCATTAACTTTAAAGCATATTTTTTGTAAGTGCATAAAATAATTTTGCAAACCATGTAAATGTCATTTCTCTCAAGCTTTAAGGCCTAAAAATTGAACCTAAAGTGGCTAAACTCTCATAGAATTTTGAACTTCGATAGGATCTTATTTTGTATGTTGAGTGTTAACTTCTACAAGCTCTAAAGGCAGAGTCTGTAAAGGGCCAGGTAGCCTCTGGATCTCATCTTTTCTCAAAGGTGACATATCCAGTAAATGCCCCTACAGTCAATCTCTGTAACAGATCTAAATATAACTTCTTCATTTTAATATCCATAAACCTCAACCACTTTAAGGAAAATTGTGTACATGTGTCATTTCTCCCATAAATTCTTAGGCAAAGTTTTTAAAGCATACATGTCATGTTGGCTTTCTCCCATTAACTTTAAAGCATGTGTTTTGTAAGTGCATAAAATAATTTTGAAAACCTTGTAAATGTCATTTTTCTCAAACTTTAAGGCCTAAAAATTGAACCTAAAGTGGCTGAACTCTCATAGGATTTTGAACTTCCATAGGATTTTAGTCTGTCTGTTGAGTGTTAGCTTCTACAAGTTCTAAAGGAAGATTCTGTAAAGGGCCAGGTAGCCTCTGGATCTCATCTTTTCTTAAAGGTGACATATCCAGTAAATGCCCCTACAGTCAATCTTTGTAACAGATCTAAATAGAAGTTGTGTTTTATATAATTTGTGTACACTAAATTACATTAATTTTCTGAAATTTATTTTGAATTTATTTTAAATAGTAATTTTAAAAAATAATTGTAAATGTCCACCATAGTTATATATATCATGGAGGAATAACGATGAATATCAACAAAATCCCATATCTCTACGAGAGAGTGGGATCAGGGATCTAGGTATGTTCATGGTATTTAAATATAATCTTAAATCTCCATACATATACATACATGTGTGTACATATGTAATTTATTTTTTATCAACTTTATGAGTTAAATTAGTTGTTAAATGGTTTCGTTTTTTATTTTTTAGGAGCTAAGAGGAGAAGGGTCTCTACTCCATCAATAGAGCATGCCCATGGTTCACCTAGTCATGGTATGGTTCACGCAATTTAATCAATGAATATGTACATGTATTTATATGTATGAATTTATTTTTTAATTGATTATAAGTTCATATTTGTTTATGAAGCTTCTCTCTCGTCTCGAGAGGTTGGTGGTGGTTCAAATCCCCTTTGAGGGCTATCAATAAGTGCTAGCAGGTTGCATGAAGGTGGTGATATTTATTCCCCCAGAGGCCAATCAAGGGATGGTCCTGTTGGTTCTCAACAAGGTCATTCTGGTTCTCAAAAATTTCAGGCTGATGGTCCTGTTGGTTCTTAGCAGGGTCTTTCTGGTTCTCAACAGTCTCAGGCTGGGCAAGATGCTAGCCAAACACATCTAGGTGGCCATCAATTTGAATATTTTTTTCGTTCAATTTTTACAAATTTGTTTATATGTGTTTTTTCTAATATACAAAATTTTATATATTGATGCAGACGCTGAAAATGCTCCAAATGTTTGTTAAAAATGACGTAGGGCAGAACGCGTCATTCAAGAAGGTTGTCCACACACCACGACTTATCTGGCCAAAATTTCTGATATACCTTGGGAAAGAAACATGTAGCAATGTACCTTAGAAAGGTGTCAACATCTTCATGCAAAATTGTAGAGAGATCTCGTGGCTTTGACTCTACCTACTGAGAGTCGACAAAGCTTGGAAATAGCTACATGCTCTTTAGGCGATCTAGTAGATGTGTATCGAAAGCTTGGGCCAAACACTGATACTTTTGTAGAATTAATGAGAAAAAGAAATGAAACAGTGATGGGTCCCGATAAATGGGAGGTTGTTAAAGAAAGAGTTACAACAACAATGGAAAAGTCTATGTTTAATTTCAAAGAAGGGTTGAAAAGAAAGATGTTGAAGGTGCAATATTTCAAGCACCCTGATATAGCTCACTATTTGTATGATAGATACCTTGCGGCCTATGGAAGAATCCCATAGAACGACGAGGTTCCGCTTTATTTTGCAAAATTATTTTATGAAAAATTCCTTCTGCAAATGAAACCCAATGACAATGAATTTCCCTCTGAATTTTTTGGTCCTGGGAAAAGTCGATTGTGTAACCATAGGGGCACTAGGCGTGATGTTGAGTTGCCTCACCCTCAACCACCATTGGTTAGTCGACCTTTTCGTGTCGAAAATTTGCGGTCAAAGATGGAAGCCAATTCTCAAATTAATCGAGAAGCAAGGGATGCCATCATTGACAATGTTCACAGTGGATTGGGTGGAGTCGATGTTTGTCTGAATCGACAAAGAGCACGTGAGAATGCATGCACTAATTTTGTGTATTATATATATGAAGAGATTGACAACATGAGTGTTGAAGATCTCAAAACATATGAAAATAATTGTTGCAATGGTTGGCATGACCTAATTTTTCATGAGGAAGAGGGCATGGGAACGGTATGTGTTAATGGTTAGGGTTCAATTATTTTAACACATTTACAATTTGTAATAAATACATATATACATACATTTATTTGTATGTACATTAATCTAACGAAAATGTATAATTATATGTCAGCACCATTTGCAGTTGTCACGCTTGATGAATGAAGAAAATGTTAATATCACGTTTGGAGCCTCTCATTCAAACAATCAAGATGGGTCTCACTGTCAAGATATGTTGGCAAATGTTAGTGTTTTTTAAGTGATATTTTTAAAATAAATAAAATTGTGCACACATGTACATGTACATATATATTATAAAATGTTTTAACAGAATTTGATTTTGTCCGATGTTTTTGGGATGGCGGTACCTTCTTCTTCCTTTGGAGATGTACCTTCTACTTCCTTAGGAGATGTGCTGGATCCACAACAACAAGTATGGACAATTTTTCACTTTTAAAATTTATGTTTTTAAATTATATATTCCACCTCAAAAAGTTCCATTAAAAAATGAGATATATCTATATCTTGAGTTATTTTAAATTTTTTGAATTTTAGGTTCTTGGATATTTTATTTCTGAACCACTCTTAGGAGATGTGCCAAATCTGATAGCACAAGTATTCAATTTTTCACTTTAATATATATGTTTTTAAGTTATAATTTATAAACTGAAGTTTAAAAGTTTTATTATAAATTGAGATATTGATCTTGAGTTATTTTATACTTTTATTTTTTTGAATTTTAGGTTTCTATAGAGGATTTCTTTTCTCCACAGACTCCAGCGATGGAGATAGGAACATCCATACCATTTCAACCATTTGAACAAGTTGTCTAACTTTTTTTTTAATATTATTGAAAATAAGTTTATATATATGCATTTTCATTTGAAATTTTTTAATATATATATATATATATATATATATATATATATGTATATTGTATATTTCACTGTTGGAGATGTTCCCGTGGGGGACGTTGTAGCAGACGAGCAACAAATGTAGAGGGAACCTCATGAGGTATTGCATGATTTTTTTTTATATTTTGTTTTTTACATGAAGTTCTATATATATTCTCACTCAATTTTAAAACATCAAATTTTCATCTTTGTACACATTGTATATAGGTTCCCCATGCTTCGCAAGATAGCTCGCGGATTGAGACTTTGCTGGGAAAGACACTACATCCATATGTATTTGATGGATGATGCACATGCACACGTTCAAAATTATATTTTCGATAGATTTCTAGTCTTAAATTTACTTTTTTTATATATTATCTAGATGCAGTCATATATAACTTGATACTTGATACTTTTGAGATCTACAAATTTTGGACATATTTTATGTGAACTACATTTGGTACATGTGAATGTGATATATAATGTTTTTAAAACTTAATTTTTGGATGGTTGAACTACATTTGGCATGTGAAGTAATGTTACAGTGTTATATATAATTTGTTTTGTTTTTAAAACTTAAGTTTTGGATGGTCAAGAACTACATTTGGCATGTGAAGTAATGTTGTGATCTATATTAATGTTTTGCTTTTGAAAAACTCAAGTTTTGGATGGTTGAACTACATTTGGCATGTGAAGTAATGTTGTGTTATAATTTGTTTTGTCTTTAAAACTTAAGTTTTGGATGGTTGAACTACATTTGGCATGTGAAGTAATGTTGTGATATATATTAATGTTTTGATTTTGAACTACATTTGGCATGTGAAGTAATGTTGTGATCTATATTTTTTTGTTAAATTAAAACTTAAATTTTGGATGGTTGATCTACATTTGGCATGTGAAGAAATGTTGTGATCTATATTAATGTTTTGCTTTTTTCAACTACACATTTGGCATGTGAAGTAATGTTGTGTTGAGAGAAATTTGTTTTGTTTTTAAAACTTAAGTTTTGGATGGTTGAAATACATTTGGCATGTGATAATGATATTATGTTTTGTTTTTAAAATGCTGGTGTCGTTTTCCAACAAACAAAGTAAATCTACATGAATATATGTACATGTAGAAATGATTTTAAACATGTTTGAATATATATGTTAAAACGATTGAAGTACTCATATATATATATATATATATATATATATATATATATATATATATATATATATATATATATATAAACAATCATAAGATTCTAGGTCTTGTTAGATGTGTTGAAAACAATCATAAAATTTTAAAAATGCATTCTAAAATGTATATATATATATATATATATATATCTAGTACTTGCAACATTTTTCATCAATGCACATAGAAAAGCTACTTTCAGTGAATTTCATTCTAGAACACACACACACACACACACACAGACACATACACACATATATGTATGTATGTATGTATGTATGTATTATCCAATACATGCAACAATTTTAATCAATGCATGTATAGAAAAGCTACTTTTAGTTGATACCAATGTGCATGTACCAAAACAATGTACATGTGCAAACACTTGCACATATAACATAACAAGGCAGCTCAATTTTTATTTTAGTTTTGGAATTTCTAAAACATGAATCCAAAGAGAAGAAATTGTTGGGCATTTCAATAATAAAAAAATCCAATGGAATTCCATCTTCAATGATCCGTTCATGATCAGATTTTGACATTTTCCATTTCTTATTTTTCATTTTTTTTCTTTGATTGAACCTCTATCAACTTTATGCATGCTGCACACACCAAGTGACTATATTGAAAACTTATGGCATCAGGTTCATAGTCTTCAAAGTAAAAAAATTCCCCACTTTGATTAGTTTTTCTGAAAAAATAACCTTTTAGTATAATAGATCCTCTTTCATATGGAAACTCGTGATAATTATAGTTTTCCAATAATTTCATTTTTTGTTAAGTGCAACGCATCAAATAATACTTCAAATTTTCATCGTTGTTAGTTGGCATAATTACAGGAAAAACATCTCTTGCACAATAAAACAAACTTAACAAACTTATTGTTGACCGGATAAATCAATCTTGCGGACAAGATTGATCTCCCTAGTACCAAAAGGTAATCTAGAAAAAAACAACCAAACGAACCTATCTTTCTCTAGACATATGTGATTTACAAAATAATACTATAAAGGTGTTAAGTTATTACTGTAGATCCAATGCTTGTTCGAAGTAGCTGTCCTTCAGTCACTTGAAGGAGTTATCTTTAAAGACCTACAGTCACAAACAAGCAAACATTAAATAGCACCTGTATAGTAAATATTATAAATCATGCCTATCATGGTGATCAAGGAATCCATGAAAAAAACAGTTAATTAACAGCTTATTGAGAAAAATGAATTCATTTGTATTAAATTTGAATAAAGAAAACCTTACAGCCTTAGCCTTGATGTTGAACAGGCCTTCCCGAGGTCCGAAGTAGGAATCTCCTCTACTCTAACAAGCCTTTCACTCTTCCAACTGAGACAGATAGAGGTATGTGATCTTTCCTCACAAAATCTCAGTTAAATGAGTTTGAATCCCAACAACACTTTACCTCAAACAATTCTAAAGCTTCCACTCCCTTGAGGCTACCCAAGGCATATTTTTATAGTGCAAAGGAGGAGGTTACATTTCCAATTATGAAGGGATAAAGTCCTCCTTCAAAGGGATAATCTCCTCACATCAAGGGGTTAGCTCCTTAAGGCAAGGGATACATGAACCTCAAAAGAGCGGTTCTGCCACTGCAAGATTCTTTCTAGAGGCTTCTAGAAATTACTGAAAGTGAGATTTTTGAGTTTACTTGCACCTTTTTAATCTTTTACAGGGTTCCACACCCTTACCATAGAGAAAATGCGTTCAAGTATGCAAGAGTCATGAACATTAGGTGTGGGACCGTAGGCAAGACAAAGAGAAAGTGCGATACTAGAGTTAAAGAGATTTTTGAGAGCTTTTCTCTTATTTATAAGGCTTGACATGAGGAAATGATGTGTTAGACTTGCAAAGGAGGAAGTATGAGTGATGATGAGCTCATACAGATAGCAGAATGTCAAGATGACAATTTTCAGTGAAACACTTATATAGTTAAATTTATTTCTAGATCTCTATCATTTGAAAGTAATTCAAATGTTACCTTCTCTATCAAGATGAGAAACTCGATCACCATCAAATGATATTGTAGTCTCCTCTGATTGAATTTCTTCAAACATTGCAATAGACATTTCCCCTTTGTATTTAGCTCTGTATGTTTCCAATCTTTTACATACATTTTGTTTTCACAAACGCTATTGGATTTTTTGTTATCTATGCAAACATGACAAAAACAAGAATATTTGTTTTTATCCAATGCAAACACATTTGTAGACAACTTTGTTTTAATTGAATGCGATTTTCGAGTCCCTTTTATTGTTTCAATGTCATTTCCAATTGATTTATCTACATCTTCGATCCCAATATGGCAAAAAAACCTATATATGGAAAATTCAAAGAATAATTTAAATATGATATCAAAATACCATCAAAGATAATAATTACATGATAAATGTACATTGTTTAAAATTAGATATCCAATAAAAATTAAATTGAATGTACCTTCGCACTTCCCTTGATCAATTAGTCTCATGGCTTAGAGCTACGATGCACCATTGAAAAACTTCTTTAGCATCCACAAGTTGGTTTGTAGAGGGGTTCATTTTATATCTTCGAAGTGCACATTTTATGCATGCCCCTGCACTGTCATGTTCTCCTTTTCCATGGCCAGTCTCAAAGAAATTCCAACAATTTTTAATACAGGTTTTCTTATGAAGACAACACAACCAAAAGAATGGTTGTGAAGATTTGAATTGACCTGCGCATCCATTTGACCATATCTAATGTTCATTGAATTCTATTTCATGACTTTTCAAGGAGTCATAAATCTTTCCAAAACAATTTTGTACAAAATATGTATCATGAGTATGATTGTCACTGATATAAAAGTGATACTATTTAATAACATGTCGATTTTCACTGGTGCTTTCTATATGATCGACATTTTTTTCAGCATGTCTATATAGAATATAAATGAGCATGGAGACTTGGTCAAAATGATAGTATTCACTATGAATTTCTTTTTGTGGAACAAATGTGTAGTTTTCTGCAAAATCAATTACTAACAAAATAGTCCCTAGTGGAAAAACTTCACGGAATTTTTTGAATTGCAAGTCTTGCCATCGAGCTCTATGGGAATGCTTGATGTATTTATAAATTTCTTCCTTGAACTTTCTCAAAAAATCTATCACACAAATTTCTTCTTGTTGTAATTCAATTCTTTTAGCACTATTTGAACCTTGAATCGATGTATGGATATATTCATATCTCTTCCATTTCACTTTCATGTTGAACAATGATTGATCATTTATATCAATACGATATTTGTTTTGAAATTTAGTCAAATTTCCACAATCATCACGTTTTTTACCACCAACACATTTCTTTTCTTAAAATAATTCATCACTTTCTCTTTCACATAGAATTTGAGATATGAAATCACGGATAGTGGAGAGAGGAGGTGAATTTTTCCAAAATGTTCTACCAAAATTAAGGAATGTGTCATAATAAAACTCAAATTCCACATGATAACAACAACAACAAGTGTCGCGTACAGTGATAGGTTTTACATACCATGATTTTTTTTGAACAAAAGCATTGATTGAGACATGAATTTCATGATTCTCTTCTTTGAACTTGTTGAACAAATCTATCTAAGTGGTTTCCAAGAAATTTTTTTCAAGTTGTTCATACTGATTTCATGCTATTATTCTTCGCATCGTATCCCTTTCATTTGGCGAAACACATGAATTTTTCTTCCAATATTCATATATTGTTTTTTTAACATTTTCTCCAAGTCTATCTTTGTATGGTTGCCTACAAATAGCTCTCCAACAAGCGAGTTCATAAGTTACATCTATTTGCAACCGAAATTTCCGATTTTTGTGCAAAGTTTTCCGTGAGGTTCCTAATGCTTGTGCCCTATATTTTACCAAGCAATTCTCTTTAGTATTTGATGAAACCACTGCCATATGTATTTCTATACGTACAACTGAAACATTTTTTCTATCTAGATCTTCTAGTTGAATTTATAGAACTACTTATATTTTGTATCACATTTTCCTTCATTTTTTAATCTTTTGTTGATATTTGAATACCTAATAAAGTCATAGCTTCTTTTAATTTCCTTAATGATAGGGGTGATTCAATTTCTTCACTTGAATTTCTTTCAACATTTTCACCATCTTCAATCATTGGTTCAATATCTCTTTCACTTTCTCTTTTGAAATTTTGTATCTCATCATCACTGTTTTGAGGAATATCTCTCTCTGATTACATTGCAAAAAAAAGTTCAAATTAGTTCATTAAATAAAATTAAGCTTCACAATTTACACTAGGAAAATTTTAAATATTTACATTTACATACCTGCTTCAACTTCTAGTTGAGGTTGATTTTCCCTTTCAATATTTGAGTGTTCTTCTCTCTTTTTTTTTGCGATATTCTCTCCCCTATTCTCTACATTCCTCAGGGTCTCTTTTTCGATCATATTTTCTCTTGCAATTCCTTCGATTTCCCATGATAATTGAGTATGAAGTTCAAAAAAAATTTAGACAAAAACTCGATTAAAAAAATCATCACAAAAGATTTAATTTAAAAATAACTCATTTTAAAATTTTTGCACAAAATACATACTTCAATCCAAAACACTTACTTTAAAAAATGTGAGAAAAAAATTTCTTCTAAAAATGAAATGAAGCTCAAAATATTTCTTTCCAAGTCCTACAAAAAAAATTCATTTAAAAAGTTAGACAAAAGCTCATTTTAAAAAATCATTATAAAAGATTTATTTCAACCCAAAACACGTACTCTAAAAAATGTCATTTCAAGAAATGCCTCCAAAAAATGTCCATTGAAAATTAAGCCCAACTTCTTAAAAAATGCCATTTTAAAAAATACCTCCAAAAAATGTCCTTTGAAATTAAGTCCAAAAACCTCTAAAACAAATGTCTCTAAAAATAAAATACTTCCAAACAAAGTCCTTTGAAAATTAAGCCCAAAAAGTCTCTAAAAAAATATCACTTTAAAAAATACCTCCAAAAATAATCCTTTGAATATTAAGCCTAAAAAGAGTCCTTTCGAAATTAAGCCCAAAAAAAGTCCAAAAAATGTCTTTTGGAAATTAAGCCCAAAAACCTCTAATAACAAAATACCTCCAAAAAAATGTCCTTTGAAAATTAAGCCCAAAACCTCTAAAAACAAAATACCTTAAAAAAAATGTCATTTGAAAATTAAGCCCAAAAAGCATCCAAAAAATGTATCACATACCTCCAAAAAATGTCCTTTGAATGTTAAGCCAAAAAGAGTCCTTTGAAAATTAAACCCAAAAAAATCCTTTTCAAAATCAGACCAAATGAAGAAATGTGAGAAATTATGCAAAAATAATGAATCTATTTATGACTATTTATATTGCCGTTAATTGTTTTTTGGAGGGCTTCGTTGAATTTTCTGGCTGACATAAAGTCAATTAAAAGTTCGACCGAACTTTTGTAAAAACTTCGACTGAACTTTTGTGTCGTTAGACTTGATGGGTCGTCGAGACAAAAAACAATTCGACCTAACTTTTTTTTTTTAAAGTTCAGCCGAACTAACACGTTTGCAATTACGCAGAGCCAAGCTCTGAACACATTTCCTCAACTTTGCATTGATTAAACTCCATGAAAATTTATGAATTAACTGTCAAAACCAAGACAAGCAATTGCAGAATTCAATCTACTTTCAGGAAATATAACTTTTATGGAATTTCATAAATATTTACTAATTTTAATTAATTTTGTAATAAAACGGGTGCAAACAGTTTCTGAAGGTCATTATGATTCAGTGAAATCAATATTCTATATCTTCCAAAATACACTGTAAAAAAATTGAAAAAATTATGGTGCATTACATTGGTCCGTCATCTATGATGGGTAGTTTTTAGATTTTTAGTTTATAACTTATATGTTCAGAAATTTTGTGTGAGCCGAAACATATTCAAAATATGCAACTTTTTCATATTGAATTAGTTCAAAAAATTCTAGTAATTATGATATGCATAAGTTGGTTTTGTAAATATAACGAAAACAAGGTAGGCTTTGTCTAGATTGTTGTAACTCATTTTGTTTCTCAAAAACACAAAGTTTTCAAAAAATACACCAACGCATTTGAACATGACTTTTTATGAATCCTTTGATTGTTAAAGAACACACACTCAAAGAAACACTAAGTTGACATATCAAATGTGTATAAACATTTCCAAACAATAAGTAATAGAAAGCTAATAAAATTTCTAACTTTTATTTTTATTGTAAAATGAAATTCTAAACAAAAAAATTGTTTTGGCTTGCAGAAAGTTGAAGAACAGAAAAAAAAAAAAAAATGACATTTTTTTTCTCAAAAAGGGAAAAAAATGTAACCCAACTTCCATTTTCACCTAGTGTTATTTATTGAACAAATTATTTTAATGTTTTATCGAACTTATATGGTTATCACTTTGATGGATACAAATAAATTGTAGGTGTTAGCCCCCTAATTTTCTCTCTTTTTTTCATTTTCCCTTTCCTAAACCATAACCATTTACCTCTTTTTTACCTCTTTTATGCACCTTCATCTTGCACCAATCCAAGCACGGTGACATATTTCTTATAAACTTCATTTTTCATATTTTTAATTCAACTTAGCATTTATTAATAATTTATTACATGGTTTCTTACTTTTATTCACTATTTGTAACTTATTGACATCTCCTATGTTTGTTTGGTAGTTAGAGCACTTATCGTGACCAATATTGTTCCTAGTGCAGGATCAAATCTTGCAACATTGCCAACACAGGGAATCTTTGCAGCAGATCCGAACCTCCTCGATCACTGCCTCGTCTTAAGCCGCTTCAGCCATGAAAGCAGAGTGATTCAAAGGCAGCCGGGACAAATCCGTGAAGGGCGAAAGCTGGTTAGCTATGGCCAGTTCTGCTAACTGCCTAATTCGAAGACGGAAGCTAAATTCTGCATTTTGTTATGTAATTTGTTAAAGGACCTATTTTGGCCCTTGGCCAAGGGCCTATATAATTTAAAATGTAAACAGGACTAGGGGGAGAAATTTTTTAGTAAGGTTTGATAGCAGAAAGAGAGCAGAGAGGCGGTAACAGGTTATTTTGTTATTGCTCGAATCTGGGTTGGACAATGTATTCACACATGTATTTTCCTCAATGAATTAATAAAAGGGAGCTCCGCCTCATGTTTCAGAAATTGTGTTTCTATTTTTAAGCTGATGAATTGATTAAGTTACTGTGCAGCGTTTTTATTTAAATGGGAAATGCATTGGTTGGCTAGGGCCCAGCCAACCGAGCATGTTTACAACATTTCCTGTTTTTCCTGTAATTTGTGTTTATATTTTCAAGTGTGATTTAACTTCAAGCACATGTATTCCTGTTTGAGTGCAAGCGGATCCGTTGTGTGAAGTAGATACATTTCCTTTTCCTGCACTTTATTTCAGATTGGTTTTCCTCCGCCTGGTCCAAGCAGGGGAAATAACCCTACACCAGTGCACGTTGGTGTGATATCTCCTTTTCTGCAATTCTGTTTGATTGGTTTTCCCCGCCTGGTCCAAGCAGGAGAAATGAACCTGCACCAGTGCATGTTGGTGTGATATTGCAAGCTTTCTTAAGTCTACTTCCCACAATCTTCTTTCTTTCATTAAATGCTTATGATAGGATAAATGTATAATGATTGTTTCTTTATTCCTGCACTCTGTTAAGATCAAAAAAATTCACTTTTTATGTGTGCAATTTTATTTAACAGCGTAATAGCACTTGCGATAGTTAAGCACTCATTTTAAGAATTAAATACTAAGTGCAGGAAGCTCTGATCTGGTGCAAGAACTAGTTTCTTGCCACGAGATCTGAGTGTTGTGAACCTTGAAAAGTTCAAGCTCTTGCATAAAGTAAGAAAACCTTTAGTAAAGACACTATTTATACCTTCTACATAAATCTTTGTTCCTACACTAGTGCAGGATAGATTGTGCAAGAAGGAAATATCTAAAGAAGCAGGTTTAAGGGCCCATCTGATAAGACTGCTAAAGTGTCTCTACTACAGAAAACACACACAATCAGTAGATTAAAAAACCATTAGTTGGAGTGATTGCCTAATTCCCTCTTGCAAATACATTCTTCCGTGTTCCAAGTCTTAGATTATTTTGATGGTTCAAGTTGCCTTTTTTTTCTCTTTAATTTGATTCTGCAATCTTTCCTTTAAAGAAAGTAGTGATTTACATTAGGAATATTCATACCATATATGGCATTGCCTGTGCTTTGTCTCTAAGTTTACGAGTCCCCCGGGTTGACAAATTAAGTGTTGAGGAGTTTGCTTAAGTGTAATTCCTGCACCCAGCATTTTGGTGCTGTTGCCGAGGAGGCAATTGGATTTGGTAAGAATTTTCTGATTATACAATAGAGGTAATTTTTTCTTTATTTTTGCAATGTTGTTTCTTTGAACGAATTTTACTGGTGTTAATTGATTTCTGACAACATTTTTTAGAAGTTATTTGTTATTTTTATTTTTTTCTTTCATTTTGAAATGAATTCCTAGGAAAGGTATGTGTTCGAAGCCCACTAAGGGCCGAAAGAATTTTGAAAAAAAATTTCATATTGGGTCTCCTTCTGTATGCAGGAAGTCCAATCCAATTCAAACCCATCACGTAGGAAAAATCCACCTGGATTCTGGTGATAATAGCTCAGGTGTGGATCAGTCTGTTGAGAGCGGTACAAGTAAAAGGGGAGTAATGGTGGACCAAGAAGATCATTTGGAAGGGACTGGTGACAACCAGGTAAGTGAAGAACAATCCAATATTTTGTTTCCAATTGTGGATCATGATACTGTGGCACAAATGAAGAATATTCCACCATTATCTCTCCCTCATTTCCATGGTAAATTTCATGAATATCCTGACTCTTTTCTATTCGAGTTTGATATTCTGTGTAGAAGTTATGATTATGCAACTGAAGCTCAGAAGTTAATACTATTTCCTGTTACTCTCATGGACTCAACTCTATGTTGGTTTATGGGGTTAGGAGGAAACACTATAACCTCTTGGGATCATATGAAGAGAGTGTTTTTGTCTAAATATCAAGAATATTGCAAAACTAGGGACATGCAGGATGAAATTTTTACAATCATACAGGATGATGATGAAATTCTTGAAGATTATCTGGAAATATTTATGTATATTTTACAAAGGTCAAAACTTAAGCTTGATCCCAACACTATTACAACCTTGTTCTTAAGAGGACTTACTAATAATGCTAGAAATAATTTGAATCTGTTAGGACAAGGTGATATTTCTCAACAAATTTTTGACCAAATTTGTGAATTATGCAGGAAATTTTAAAGAAACCAATATAGATCTGGTAGAGGAACTTGAAATAGAAATAGAAAAACTGAATCTACTGATGCTATGTTTATTGGACTAGAAAATAAAATGGAAAACATGAAAATTGATATAGTTAACACTATTACCAAACAATTAGAATTTTTAAAATTTCAGCAGAAACTTATGAAGGAACAAGAGTCATTATGTATTTTCTATCCTAAATGTAGAGACAAACATCCTCCTAAAGTGTGTCCTCTTAATTTGAAAGAAACTAATAAGTGTGCTATTTGTGCAAAAGACCATATCACAAAAAAATGTCCCTCTATACCAGGACTTAAAGCTGTATTTACAGGGGGACAGCCTGAAGCTGAATACTTGAATGCTATGGGAGCAAGAAGGAATTGGCCTTAGGTAGGTACAGGTATGGCTTCTGAATTTTCTCCACACTATTTTGGTTATAATTCACATGCATATTCTTATCCTAACTCTCATCATCGGTGGAAGTATGGGAATCAATATCAGCATGGGCAACCTTCTCAACCATGGCAACAAGGTTGGATAGGGCCAACTCATTCTCCATATTCCTTCCAGCTACCTATACAGTCATATCCATCTACGCATACACCTTATTCAATGCCTCAACTTTCGAGTCAGTCCACTCCACCGTTGCCTTTACCTCCACCCTTTTGACCTCCTCAGTTGCCTGCTCAACCTATGCCCAATCCTAATAATAATAAAGTAGTGCAAATGATCTATATAACAAACCCACCTTTATCATTCGAATACCAGTCTATTCGAGATGGGCTTCATGATATTCAATTAAGATCGGGAAGGACTGTAACATCAAAAAATCAAAAGCAACCTATGGTGATCGTTGAAGAGAAAGGAGAAGAGGAAACTCTTAACCATTCTCCGAAAGTTGTCACTAAGCAGCCCTTACCCTCTGAATCCTTACCATCTTCTTCCAACTAGCCTCCCTTCCCAGAGAGGCTAGTAATGGAAAGGAGTGAGCCTATTTCTAAGACTAGTTTGGCATCTGAGCTTTAGAATATTTTCATTAAGATACCCTTGCTTCTAGACATCAAAGAGATCCCCATTTGTACCAAGATTATTAAGGAACTCTATCTCAAGAAACCCGGGAGGAAGAGATTGGAACCCCAAACCATTCAATTTGTTGGTAGGGCAGCAGAGTTGATGACGGGATGTGTGTCTGTGGAAAAATATATTGATCCTGGAAACCATGTTGTCTCAATTCAGATTGGTAATGTCCTTGTCTCTAATGTTCTTATCGACTTGGGGGCAGCCATTAATGTCATGACTAAGAAAAACATTGATCAACTTCGGTTATCTCATCTTTGCCCTACTCTCACTATGCTTGAATTAGCATATAGATCTAAAATTAAGCTAGAAGGAGTACTGGACGATGTGATCATCTCATTAGATTCTTGGGAATATCCTGCTGATTTCATTATGCTTCAGCCAAAGAACCCAGTAGGAGGACATCCCTTGATCTTAGGTCGACCATGGCTTGCTACGACCGATGCATATATTGGATGTGGTTCTGGTGATATGTATATTTCACATGGAGATTCTAGGAAGAAAGTTACCTTATACCCCCCTAACAGATCCATTTAGGACCTTAGAGATACTTTATGGTTGGATCAAAGAAGTGATGAGGCGACTCAGTCTATTTCCCTTATCCATCAATATACTGGGTCTTCACAAGAATATGAGATTCAAGATTTCCTAAATAATATAGACACTATGCCTACTTTGAGCCATTGAGCCAAATTTTTAGCCTAGATTTTCAAGATAATCATGATTCTCCTTCTTTTGTACAATTGGATTTGACCACTCCCTTGAGTACTCCTGAGCTTGATACCACCCTTGTTGAGATTAGCCCTGGTAAGTCCTTGCATATTAGTTCAGATTTGGACTCATCTCAGCAAGAGAAGCTTATGAATTTGTTGCAAAACCATCTTAGTGCATTTGCTTGGGGCTATGAAGATATGAAGGGTATCCCTCCTGAAACTTGTACACATCATATCTGTATTCAAGAAGGAACCCGACCTGTCTGACAACCCCAAAGGTGAATTAATCTAGCTCTAAGAGATATTGTGAAGGAAGAAGTACAGAAACTCTTAGATGCCGATTTTATCTATCCTATTTCTGACAGTCAGTGGGTCTCTCCATTAGTACTTATACCTAAGAAAGATGGAAGATGGTGTATTTGTATTTATTATCGAGAATTCAGTAAAGCCACTCTTAAAGATTACTTCCCTCTCCCTTTCATTGATCAGGTGCTTGATACCCTTGCAGGAAAGAAATATTTTTCCTTTTTGGATGGCTTCAGTGGTTATAACCAGATACAGATTGCACCCAAAGATCAAGATAAAACTACTTTTACATGTCCATGGGGTACATTTGCTCATAAAGTGCTTCTCTTTGGTTTAAGTAATGCCCCGGCTACCTTTCAAAGGGCAGTCCTAGCCATTTTTGTTGATCTGGAATTTGTAGAAATTTATATGGATGACTTTTCGGTGTTTGGTGATTCTTTTCAGGAAGTACTTCTTCGTTGTCAAGAAGCCCATATCTCTTTGAGTGACAAGAAATGTAGATTAATGTGCAAAGCGGGAGTGGTACTTGGAAATTTTATTTCTAATAAAGGTATCCAAGCTGATCCGGCAAAGATTGAAATCATTCTGCATATTCCTGCACCCAAAACTCAAAGGGAAGCAAGAGGTTTTTTAGCACAGGTTGGTTACTATAGAATATTCATTGAAAAATTTTCGAAGATAGCTACTCCTCTTTTCTGACTTCTAGCTAAGGATAGTGAATTTTCTTGGTCCACAACTTGCCAACGGTCTTTTGAAACATTGAAGGAAAATTTGGTGTAGGCACCAGCTTTGCGAGGTCCTAACTGGTCCCTGCCTTTTCACATTTCCTCTGATGCTTCAGATTTGGCTATTGGCGCAGCTTTGGGACAAGAGGAAAATAAGCAATCCTATGTTGTTTACTATATTAGTAAGAATTTGTCTTCCGTTGAATTGAATTATACAGTTACAAAGAAAGAGTTTTTAGCTGTAATTTTTTCCATTAATAAGTTCAAGCACTATATTACAGGATATGAAGTATTTGTACATACTAATCATTCCGCGATTAAATATTTGATGAACAAACCATTGACAAATGGTAGAGTGACTAGGTGGTTGCTATTGTTGAAGGAATTTAATGTTACTATTGTTGATAGACCAGGGAAATCTAATGTTGTAGTAGATTTTCTTTCTATATTAGATAATCCTGGTGAAGTAACTCCTGTTAATGATGATTTTATAGATGAACATCTTTTTTCTATGTCAACAGATTCTCTGTGGTTTTCTGACATTGCTAATTACTTGGTTACTGGGAAAACACCACCCCACTTGTCCGCTCGCGAAAAGCGGAATATTATTCAAAAAAGTGTTGCATATTCCTGGATTCAAGGAGATATCTTTTACATTGGTCCAGATCTGATTACTTGTAGATGTGTGAGAGAAGAGGAATTGTTTGACATATTTCAATATGCTCATGATGAACCTTGTGAAGAAAACTTCGCTGATAAGCAGACTGCATATAAAGTATTGCGTGCTGGTTACTTTTGGCCTTCCTTGTTTAAGGATGCCAAACAATATGTCAGGTGATGTGATAGTTGTCAACGGATGGGCTAGGCTAATAAAACCAATGAGATGCCTTTATGCTCCCAATTTATGATTGAGCCATTTGAAAAATGAGCTATTGATTTTATAGGGCCAATAAATCCAACATCATTAAGTAAAAAGCATATTTGGTTTGTATGAACTTTGTTACAAAATGGGTAGGAGCTAAAGTTGTTTCCTTTGCTACAGAGAAAGTTGTTGTTGATTTTCTTTTTACAAAAATATTTACTATATTTGGTGTGCCTAGAGAATTTTTTTCTGACAATGGTCCACAGTTTATTTCTAATCTGGTACAGGGTGTGATGGAGCAATACAAGATCCGGCACAGGAAATCCACGCCGTATCACCCGCAAGAAAATGGCCAGTTGGAATCCACAAACAAAGTGATCGAGTCCATTCTTACAAAGACAGTAAATATGCATCGGAAATACTAGGCTCAAATATTACCAGAAGCTTTGTGGGCAGACGGAACCACTTGGAGAAATATCATGGGACATACACCATATGAGCTGGTATATGGAAAACAATTTTTGTTACCAATTGAGTTCCAGATCAAAACTTTCAGAACTGCAGTTCAGTTAGGACTAGATCTCTCTGAGGCACAACAACAACATCTTCTTCAATTAAATGAATTAGATGAATTTTGTAGGGATGTTGTTTAGCATAACATACTAATTCAGCAGCAACGCAAAAGGTGGCATGACAAGTCTATTTATAAAAGGCAATTCCAACTAGGTGATTGGGTACTTCTTTATGATTCTAAATTTAAAATTTTTAAAGGGAAGTTCCATACATGTTGGATGGGACCTTATGAAGTGATCCAAGTATTCAAGAATGGAGCAGTAGAAGTTAAAACTACTGATGGAAAAAATACAGTATTCTTGGTAAATGGACACAGATTAAAAAAGTATTTTCAGCCACTTGCCAAGAAAGATTTTACACAACAAGTCCAACAACAATTAGGGACAGTAATGGTGAATGGTAATAACAACCTTTTGAAAACATGAATTCTTCTTCTTCTCAAAGAAAAAAAAATTAAATAAAAATTAAAGAAATTTTTTTTTTTCCTGTGGTTATGAAAATCAGTTCGCTGACATGATTGCAGAAGGATCAATCTGAAAACCAGCTTGCTGGCAGGAAGATCAAAAATTTCTAGTAAAAAGAGAATGTTGCTTGATCTTTAGATATGCTAGTGACCACCAAGTAAAAGCAGGTTCAACAGAACCAACCTTTATACAATTGAGGTAATTAGCATGGATATTTTTATTTCAAGCAACGCTTAATTCTCACTACAGTTATTTTTCTTGCACCAGTGCAGGCAGACCTTCCAGAAATTTTTTTGCCTTTCTTCATATCCCATTTTGTAATGTTCCCTCAGTTTCTTCTTCAATCCCAGAATGATTAACCTTCCCACATTCTTCTGAATTTATCCTATCCACTTCGTAAAAACCCCACTTTCCCCTTTGTTATTAGGGTTCCGTGATTTGGCCGATTGGCTAGCCAAATGACGATGTAACATCAAACCAAGCTTTGGAGCCCAAGGACCTAGCCTTCCTGGACTCAGAGAGGGCTCTCTCTATATGTGTAAAAGATGTCGGTGTGTTTACTTGCGGTGTTCTGATATTAGGCTAGTTATGAAGTGTGTTTTTGGTTTTTTTTAGTTTTTAAGTTTTTGAGGGATAAAACTGATCAAATACATAAACTGGATAACAAGATGTAGATAAATTGGGCTATGGGGTCAAACAGGTCAAGGAAGCTATGAGGTGATGATGTAAAGCTGCTGTAGGGCCGATTTGATTCACGGTAGAAGGGATCTCTGGGAAAAATGGATTAAGTGGACAACAAGTTGGTGAAAAACAAGGGATTTCAAGTGTAACTAGTTTATAGCAGACATAAACATGTTATAGCAAGCCATTAATCATGCTAAATGCAACTATGAGCTAATTAATACATAGAAATCAAACATTCCAACCATACATAGAGGTATAAGACCCTCTAACTTCGGGAAATGGCTATCAGACTTTGGGGAAAACACATAAGACAAACTAACAACTCATAAACTACGCCGGAATGCCTAAACATAGTCTCTAAGTCATTGGGCACTTTGACAAACAAGCTTTCATAGTCTTAGGCAAAGGGCTAGATCGGGACTAGGCCTCCTTGGTTCAACAAGATGATCAACAAATCAGTCAAAGAGGAAGTTTTATGGACAGAACTATCGACAGCTGATAGGTAGGTAGGGCAAACCATACATCCTACTCAACATACATAGAACTTATGAATAAAACTTAGCAACAATACCTTAAGTTACTAAAGAGCAGCTAAGAATTCTTTAGCATAACTAAGGGAGAAGAAAACATCAAGCTATGAAGATTCAGGGATTTTGAGGTGCCTCCATGGGCATATCTCAAAATCAATCTTCACTGATCTATAGCAACAAGAAATATGTAGTATGAATGAAAACTAGAAGACAAAACACATTAAGAAGCACTATACCATTCTACCATGTCAAGGAATCCATCAACAATCCTTCATCATTCCTCAAAAGCATCCAAGAGGCAGTCCAAAAATCATAACTCAAGTGTGTTCTTCAAAGCTCATATGACCAATGTATTAATTCTTCTCTCAAGTTCAGCCTCTGATTTACAATGAAACCCATGGAATAAATAGGCTTGAGGGAGGAAAACCTCATGGAGCAACTAGCTATCCCATTGGCTAAGTCAAAATATCTAAACTTGTCCTTGAGGCTTTGCAAAGCCCAAGGCACAAAATATCCCATAAAATATCTAAAAAACTGCTAAAAACGGAAATTATATTGACTTTACATCATTTCCCAATGATAAAAATAGCTTAACGCACATTTGGGAAAAGCAGATTTTTGGAGTTCAAAAATTACAAAAATACTTCATATTTATGCCCGAAAAAGGTCCCCTGACTTGCTGGATGCAATAGGCAGCCTTCCCGATGTCAAAATGAGGCTCATGAGGGCTTGCTGGAAAGCTCTCTGTGTCTACTTTCCGGCGCAACTGGAACCAACTCAATCCGAGGTCCGGAAGTCATCCAAAACTGTACCTGTGTGAAAAAACCCAGAAAATAGCAGATTGCTGATATGGCGGGCAGAACGTGCAAAATGAGGGTGTTTTTCGCCAATTTGAGGGGGCGAATGATCTCCAAATGCCCTGAAAATCGCTGGAGACCTGCTCATGGAATTATGGCATCCATTGGTATCATTCTCCTCCCTTGACAACTCACCAAACTGAAATGGCGAAATTATGAGTTTTCGACCAAAAACCCAAAAAATGCCAAAAAACAAAAAGTTGTCGAACAAGGCCCAAAATTGGCACACATGACCCTCAAGGGTCCATAGAAACCTGCTCCGAAGCTGAGGCCAAAATATCAAGGGCTGATATGCTTTTCCCTTCCTTCCGTGCTAGGCGCTTCTCCTTCAACTTCTTCAATTTCTCTTGTGCTACCTTTAATTTTCGCCTGGCAAACTGATTTAGCTTCTGAAAGTGAAGAGTCCTCTTTCTTTGTAGCTCAAGATCCTTGTTTGCCCTCTCAAGCTTTGTTTCCAAATGCTGGTTAGCTCTCTCAAGCCATGCTTCTTTGTTTTCCTCAATTTCCTGCTCAAGGAGGGCAGTGAGAGGAAAGGCTTCGAAATGAGCTTGTTCTTCTGCTCTCTGCTTTTCCAAGGCTCTTCTAAGCCCAATGGTCCTAGGCCTCTTCCGCCTAGGCTGGTCTTCCTCCTCTTCATCATCAAACTCACCAATGAGTTCTTCAATTCTTGCTTGTGCCTTTTCTGCCTCTTTCTTATACTTGATTTCCCTTGCCTCATGAATAGCTGCATGAAACTTCATTTGTTTGTTTTCAACCTCCAAGAAGTGGTTGAAATTCCTCGCCCTTTGAAGGTCTTCTTGTAACACCTCAATTTGCCCCTCTTTGTGAATGAGGAGGTTTTCAAGGAGACAGGCCTCATTGTCACTGTCATCGCTTGGGATAGGGATGACAGCTAATTCATCTCCATGCTTGGCACTTTCTCCAATTTTACCTTTGCCTTTGAAAGCTAATTTGGCGCTTTTCCTCCTTGGCAAGCTAGAAGGTGTCTTTTTGGGCAATTTCCTCTTTCTAGGAACAATCTTTGCTACTGTTAAGGTGGCATCTTTAGCTTGCTGTCCTTCCTCAATATCCTATCCAGTTTGTGGCTCAAAAGGTGCTTCAATTGTCTGCCCAACTTGCTGCTCCTCAACTGCTGTTTGCTGCTGTTCCTCTTCCTGTATCTGCTGCTGCTCCTCCTCAATATCTAACTGCTGCTGTTCCTCAACCTCCAACTGCTGCTGTTCCTCAACCTCTAGCTGCTGCTGTTCACTGCCTTCTCCTTCTCCCTGTGGTTCATTGCCCTCTCCTTCTCCCTGTTGACTTGGCTGCCCAGTAGTCATTTTGAGTTTTTTAGGGGTAGGCCTACTAGACAAAGGCACTGAGCGATGGACAGGCTGAGTAGGAGACACATGAACAGGAGGGACAGTGGCAAAATATGAATGGCTAATGAATGAATCCCATGAAACCCCCTTCTTCTCCAGCTGGTGTAAGAAGATAATCTTGATCAATGAATGATGAAAGAGAGAAGGGATTTGCTGAGGTGGAGCCTTCTTTTGGACAGTAGAAGCCATTTTCTCTATGCTTTTGGACAAAAAGTATGGAAGGTTTAGTTGCCTGCTTCTGGTAAAATGCATCAACAAGCGGACATGATAGGCATAAATTCGGTTAAACCTCCCTTCACAAGTGAAATATCTCATTATGGCTTTCATCAGCTAAGCATAACTGTCAAGAAGATAGGAAAAAGGGAAAATAACAGTGATGGTTTCCCTATGTTCAGGCTTGATGAAAGGTTTATAATCCTCTAGATCAAGATGAGCTTGTTTAAACCACTTTTCACCATGATACGAGATCTTGGTAGCCTTGGATACATACCTTGGAGAAATTTTGAAATCAAGACCCGCCAATTGGAAGTGTTTGTCCTTGAATCTCAAAGCGCACAAATGTGTTAGTGGCGAAAAACTCTTGACTTCTTCTATCCTCTGGCAGAAATCAAGACAGCCTACTTCATGGAAATTGAAAAGCACAGATGGGTGAGCATTGATTTCTTCAATGGAGATAGGCTCATATCTATTATGTGGACCGCTCCTGTGATCTTTCTTTGGAGGCATTCTGACTTGAACAAGCTTTGGAAGAGGCAAACTGCCTTCACTGTATGTAAAAATGCTCTGCTGGATTGAAACTGGTCACTAGACTGTTTGGACAGATATGGACAATGTGGTTTGGATGAAATGCAACAAGCTTTTGTAGCACACAACTTCTGCTCCCTTTGAAAATAGCTTTCTACTTTTGATTGTACCTCAGCCAGGCAAACAAACTGCTATGTATATTCCCTGTGCACAGTATTGAAAATCACCTTTCCTGTGGATTTGTTAGAGGCCAATCCACACACCAATATTTGGTCTTCAAGACAAATATTAATTATAAAAAACCCTACTCTTCAGAAATGGTCTTCCTTTTGAAAAATATCACAGTCAACAGCTCTTCAAAATGATACAATGTAGTGAAAAGAAGGGCAGACCTAGGTTAGGTGAAATATCAGTGCTCAGTGTTTTATGAAGAACACCTTTCACTTGTGAAGTTAAGAAATCAACCACCACCTTTGTACCTCTGTCTCCAATGTTAAAATTCAATCATCAACAACCTCTCCTTTAGAAAGTGGCCCTATTCACCTTTCGAAAATCTCTGTCAACAAATTCACAGTAGGAATAATACAGTGAAAGAAAGGCAATCTGCTAAAAGAGTGTGCTGTGAGAAAATGCCAAAATTACTCTGTTTTTTGAAGTCTCAGATGCCAACCAATACACCTAGCTCCTAGATCAAGGAGGCTTATAGTCATTTAACAATTCTGCCCTGTATAGGTGTGCCACCTTTCAACAATTTGCATCTCTAGCAAACCATCATACATATGCTTAGACTGTCAATACACAGGATTGGAGCGAAAATGACAGAGTTTTTTAGAATACCACAAGCTTTTAGGCAGAAAATGTGTGAGTTTTCCTTTTCAAACAAAAAGAATGTCAAAACCCCTCTTACTGAGTGTACTTCACTGCTTTGATAATGTGGCAATGTCTGGAGGACTGTGAGGACAGTTTCTCTGCAGACCTAAACCCTGTCTTTCTACAGCAAAATCTCCTATAATCAAAGCACAATTCTTTACAGGAAAACTTCTGTCTTTCGACTGTTTTGAAAACAAACTGCCCTTAATCTCAAAACCAAGTATCTCTGTAGGTGTTTTTGAATGACACAGTCTGCCCTCTATTTCATCTTTACACCTCAAAAACTATACAGCAAATAGCATTATTTTCCTGGTATAGTGACATTTTTTAGAGTTTTGTATGCAATGTAACGAGGAGGTTTGTAAAAATTCTGATACCCTTTTCTTGTTAGTCACCCTTAACAGTGTATTTCTCATGTACATAGCTTTCCCTCCAAGGGTATTTTCAAAGTAATTTCTTGAAACCGAGGGGAAAACGTGTGAGAGTACCTTTAAAATTGATGAGCAATCCTCGTGCAGGGCAGGAGCAGCACCGGGGCCTTCCAAAACTTGCGCGGCACTCTTTTGAAGCCAGCACGTCGCACAAAAATAACCCTGGGTGGCCTGTCGGGTCGACCTGTCGGGCGGTCGGGCGGCCTGTACAGGCACGTCGCGCTAACAAAGGCGGCCCGTTGTAAACTTCCACCAGGCGCGTCGCGCGACGCGAGCGTCGCTCGGCGTTTAAACAGTGCAAACTCCTGAACTTTCGACCAGATCTTCCGTGTGTTGATGCTATGGAGGCACAGAATTCGTCTTCAATTTTGAAAATGAAATTCTTACTCTCATACTTACTCTTTGATGTCATTTCAAAACAAATTTCCAACGATCATTTTATTTTTAAATGTAATGCAGAACTTTGGTTTGGCTTTTTACGAAGTTTTCACAGTCTTTGATCATTTTAACCCTTGGTGCATTTGCGAAACTAAAATCATAATCTTGTGCATGCATTTGAAAGTTTTTGATGTTGTTGGGTTGTCCAATCAATGGACCAAATCCTTTATGAAAACAAAAGAAACTTGAAGTCAACACTCTGTTCTGTAAACAGTTGTTTCATAGGGTGATTTTTCTCCAGTTTTGTCCTTTGGGGAACCTTTCAACACCAAACTTTTAAACTCTGAAAAATGTTTCCATAACCTTTATACTATCTCTGCCACTGTTTTCAACAACACTGGTCATAGTTATGATGCATAACAACCCCTTTTTAAAACTGTTAATGAAATACCTGAATACTGCTATGTTCTTTGAAGGACGGGGCTAGTTTGCCAACTTGTTCTGACAGTTCTTGTTCTTTGATAGTTTCTTCAACTTTCATCCACAGTAGGTGCCAAACTTGCTGACCCTATTTGGACTCGATCATGACCTGCTGATTTGATAAGGGCGCCTCTCTCTCAAAAGCTACTGCTTGTAGGTGTAGTATACAATACCTCATTCCTAAAAGGTTGTGCTTTTTTTTAAACTTATTCAAACAATGATCACATGCTGAATGACTTTCTGAACAAAATGAACAATAGCTCACAAGGGGATGTCTTCTTGGTGATGGAATTCAAAAAGCCCTGTCTGCTAGTTCTCTTTCCATGTATTTCAAAGCTTTCAAAACTGGATAATGACCGGTGCTAAAAATGTATTGACTGTTCCCTTTGCAGAAATGCCTCCTGCTACTTGTGGAGTATGCCTTTTCTCTTATGCTTGCCACATTGTAGCTGATTTCTTTTTATGCTTGCCAAGCTCTTCAAAACTAGATGATGACTTGGGATAAAATGACCTGACTGCTCCTTTTGGTATCAATGGCATACCTATTCATAACATTTCATGTCCACCATGATGTATATTTTGAAAGATATTTTCATATGAATAGGAAGAGTAATATTTTTGAATTAGAAGCATTATCTTTGACCTGTGTAATGACTTCCATTTTCCTTCTTTGTATCTCTCTACTGCACCTTTCTGACTAATTCAGTCTTCAACAATATCCAAGGCTCTGACCATCTGCTCATACATGGAGGAGGCTCTTCATTAGGTAAGGTATCTGAAAGTTTCTTAACAAATCTGTTTGACACAGCTTTTCTCAGGATGTGATGGTAAGTAAACCACTTGAAAAACATCAATATTAGCATCTCTTCTTGCAAGCATCACTGCGTTTCAGAAGAAACCCTAGCCACAGTGACACTGTTTCTCTGCACTGCTCTAAGGGTGACTGAAATATCATCATTTGGTTTGGTCATCTCATGACAGATTACTTGACAAATAGTTTCTGTGACTATGGAGGTCAGTGTCTTTTGAGAAACTAAGAACTTTCTTTCTGCCTGTGTAATGGCATTTGTTGTCAGCATCTATTCCATTTGATCTTGTGGACAAACATGCCTCTTATGATTGGAATGTTGACTGATGACATGCTCTTCTAAAGTTCAACAATTCACATGACTTGAAAGCTTCAGATGACCTCTTTTATCAGACCAGACTCTCTTTTCCCTTGAGCTAGCATATTTCAACTGTATTCCTGTTATGATCATCAGTCACATTCATAAAACCTGGAGTCTCTGTTTCATTTGTTCAGTTCAAGGCAAACCTGGACTTTTGCAATCTTCAAAGTCAATACTGGCCAGCGCCCTCTGCTTGTGGATGAAGGAGGCGCCCTAACCCTCTGCTTGTAAATGAAGGAGGTTCTGGGCCATGACAATTTGCCAGTTTGCTGTGACAGTGGTGTCTTTCTGTGATTTTCATGCTGGAAAGAACTGCAAAGTCTGGATGAGTAGCTTTCTGTTTTGCAGACATATCTTAGGCTCAAGTTACATTTAGAAGCAGCTGTTCCTCTAACTGTAAATTCAAGCATTTACTCCATGAGATGAAATTATATTTCCTGCCTTTGTAGAAACCATAGAACACTGTGAAAAACCTAATAGTCAGCTTGAGATTGGGGTTTCTGCAGTGCTGAGATCTAGGGGATGTGAGTGGCGCGACTTAGGGATGTTTGTCAATTTCTTTTGCAAAGTAAGAGGTCAGTCATGGTAGGCCTTTGTCAATTTCTTTTGCAAAGTAAGAGGTCAGTCATGGTAGGCCTGTTGCAGATGAAGGCTTTTTGGCTTTTTGATGATTGCCAAGGGTGAAATGTCTTAATGCGCCACTTCCTAACATAGGGGAGACTTTTGAAACAGATGTGGATTTGCCTTTTAAAGCTGATGGGCAGACCAATAAGGCTGAAGCTAGATAGGATTGTGATAATGAGGTTTTGATTTTGACATGGGCGAACTGAAAAGGTAGAAGGGCGAAAAAAGTTTTTTAGGAGGGTTTTCTGGATGACATATTGACATAAGGAAATCAGTCTCTAGAAAACTCAGCTGTAGATATAGTCATCACTAACATGTAAAAAATACTGATGGCTAACAGTGGCTCCATTTGGGGAGGGCAGCTCCTCGTCAGGAGGTGTCCAGAATTCAGATTTTTGGCTTATGAAGACCAGTGCCTTATCCATTGGCGCAAAATTTACCCTTCTCTTGATGTTATTTCTGAAAAGTGACAGCATGGTTAACATCAATGATACTTCTACCTACCCCACTATCTTTCCTAACATTTTTCTTCTCTTTGGCGCATTTGAACTAGCAGCCTTTTGACAATGTATATTTTTCTTTTTGCAAAATGAACCTATCTATTTCTACTCTTATATCTGCCGGGAGTTCAGATTAAACTGATGAACTCCTTCATTACTCTACCTATGCTAGATCAACTGTCAGGATTAAGCAGTTTGACAGGATTTCATTCTCTAATCTACAACATGAAATTCAAAAAATGATCAAATCAGGATTAGGCAGTATGATTTGTCATGCATTTGCGGCATAAAAGACAAGCTGCACACAAATGTTATTTTGCAACAAAAGGAAACTAGACAAGCGGGGCTAAGATGTACAATGTGTTTTTTATCCCTTGCTTCTCTCTTTGGTTCTGTTTTAGGCATGTGGAACCAGAATCTCTCCCTAATCTAAGCTCTGTGATTAGTCAATCTTACACAATGTTGACTATCTTGGCACTCACTAACTTATCAGCAAATAAATTTAAACATGCTCAGCTATGATTAGGCTAGATAGCCGAACAAGACATTGGAGCACTAGTAGCATCATTTAGGCTTGCTCGCTTTTTGAAAGACTATTTTTTGGAACATGGGGCCTTTGTTCTATCTTCACTTGCCCTCTTTTCTGCTTTTTACTGTTTTTGACTTTCCTATCTTTTACTGTTTTTGACTTTTCTATTTTTTCAATATTTCAAACAATGGTATGTACAATGACTGAAAGTGTTTCAACCTCAAAAATCTTGGAAATGACGGAATTTCAGCATCTTATCCTCGTAATGATCTCCTATCACCCTTGGCCCACTTAACTCCTGAAAAGAAAAAATTGGGAAATTTTCTCTCTCTAACATGACATAGGGATTCATGCAAGAATCTCTAAACATCCCAGTATCCTCCCTCTGTACCTCTCTGAATATCTGATTTCCACTCCTTTCCTTACTGTATGCTTTCTTCAGGTAATGTATGTACTCTTGGTAATTCTTGAAATAGATAGTGACATCATCAAGGTATGCAAAAACACAGAAATTTAAAACTGGGAACATGGCCTTTATGAACAGATTTTTGATATTGGGTGGTTTTGCAATTTTGAACTTAAAATTAGATCTACCACCTGCAAACTGGAAAAAATCTTTAAGTTGTCTACTTTGCAAAGGAATCTTATGATTATGACCTGAAAAATGATCTTGTAAGAACACGTGATTGAAAGCACTTTTAATCGGTGAATCATGATCTTGGGTAAAAAAAACATGATTTTTGTTATATGGAGATGCAGTATTATTCCTAAAATCAAAGCAGATTCTATGGCCACTAGTTTTCTCCTTGATCATTTCAGTTTGTTTCAGTTTGTTGTGTTTGCTTTTGTTAAAGTTGTTCTTTGAGGAAAAGGTAGTGATACAATGTTTTCCCTTGTTTTTTCTGTAGAAATTAGTATTTTGCATGAGATTCCTGATTTTAGCATTCCTAAGTTCTTCATGAAAGGATAAAATATGAGCCAATTTCAATAGTTCAGGTATGCTGGGATTATAACTGCCATCCTTGCTCATAAGAAGTTCATCTGGCATTTTCTCAAGATGTTGAGCTACTGAGGTTATAGTCAAAGTTTTATTTGCAGTAGGAGGGTCACATGATGGTAAATCTTTGAGGTATGGTAGAAACATTAAACTCCCTTTCTCCCGGGTTCCAAATAGGTTTATGATGTGAAGGTCTTCTAAAGATTTTACCCTAAATAAATTTCCACAAGTTACTGCTGGCATTTGATTAAAGCTAGAGAAATTTGCTTGATAGTACATGAGAGTTTGTGCTTCTTGTTCTAACTCTACTTGGGAGAGAGGGAACTTACTTTCTTCAAGGCACAGTTGTTCATGATCATGATAGTTTTGAGTGTCCAGCTCATCATAAGGTATCAGGGACAACATATGTGGTGGATCTAAGTCTATATCAGCTTCTTCTGACTCTTCCTCCAAGTTTACATCAATATGCATAATGAAAGAGTTTAAGTCGGAGCGCAAAGAACACATTGGAATGTTATCGGGCCTATCTTGACTGCTAATCATGTATTTCATGTGTGATTCGCGGTAGAGTATCCTGGTCTGACCAAACACAGGAATGGTGGCATATGACATGTCTAGTTGGATATTCCCTTGGAGTTTGGCTCCCCAAGATCTGGATAGGAGCATCCCGTACTTGGGAGGAATGTCTGCCACTACTATATCCATGATTAGATGTTTCGCGGGTATTTGGGTCAGACTAAAACAAAGGTCTTTGATCAAACCCAGGCATTGGACTCTGCTTGAATCAAATGAATACAAGTCTTTGTATGGTCTTGTGATTTCCAAGCCTAATCTTTCCATTACTACCTTCGGCATAAGATTATGCGAGGCGCCTGAGTCTAGCATGGCATTGTGGAGGATTTGGTCGTGGATGTTTAGGCTAATGTAAAATGGAAGAGTAACTCCCTCTTGGAATTTTCCCCCTACCTTTGGACCAAACAATACTTCAGGAATGTCATCAGTAATATTAACAATGTTCGCATCATTCCCTAGATTTAAGACTTTTAGTACTTGGGATTTATAAGAGTTTTGGGCAATGAGTTCAGTAAGAGGCATGGTGATTTTGATCTTAGCGATTTCGCCTTCAAAGCTAAAAGGCACTTGAAGTTTAGATATGTTTGTTTCAACTTTTTCAGCTAAGACCTTGTCTATTTCATGAGTTTGTTGACCTTGTTTAGGGGTTTTGTTTGCCATAGTTGTTTTGGTGATCTTTGTAGAAGTATCAGGAGTATCTGAGAGAGGACTAGCTTGGGTAACTTTAGCTTGGCTTTGGTCAGTCTTCTCAACCTTGATTTTGTCATTGCCTACTGCTTTCTTGAGGATGGTATTTGGAGCTTTAGCAGTATCAGAGTTACCTTTCTTGACATTATCTTGGTTTCTTTTTCTTCTAAGGTCATATTGCCTGTGGGCTTCTACAATAGCATTTTGAAACTCTATGGCAGGGTCATCGGGATCTTCATAATTGGTCTCATCTTGATCAGGAGAAAAGAATGCTTGTTCTTCTTCGGTGAGGTACACCTCACTCTCATTGTCAGACCCTATGAGGTTTAAATGATGTTCATCAAGAGGTTCCGAGTCCCTATCATCTTCTTCCACATAGTTTTCATTGAATGGTGGCCTAATTTGTTGGTCATTATCCCTTGGTCTGTTTTGGGGCTGCTCCCTCCTAAAGTTTTGGTTTCGGTTTCTGATTGGAGGGTTTGGTTGGCTGTCCCTAACAGGAGCTTTTTCATTGATCTTTTCCCACATTTTAGCCATGGATTTGACTAAGTCATCTATTCGGGGATCTAGGGAAGGTGATGAAGTGGAGACCTCATCTCTATATGTGACCTTTCTTTCTGATCTAGTTCTAGCTCTTTTTTCAGCTAAGTTGGCATCTGCTTTTATAGCTATTTGTTGCATTTCCTCTAAGGTAGGGGGATCCTTGTCTCTCAGATGATATGTCATGTCCGGATCGAAACCTTCGGGGAATTTTGCCAAGGCTAGACCAAGTGGAGGTTTGAAATGAGGTGGTAGGGAGTTATATACACTGTTGAACCTAGTACAGTAAGCTTTGACACTTTCCCCATTTTCCCGTTTTAGACTGTTATATTCTGACAGGATTTGAATGGGGTTTCTTCGGATTTCCCACCTATTTCTGAAGACCTGATGTAGTTCGGGGATATCATGGATGCTGTTTGGAGCTAAGCTTTTGAACCATGCTTTAGGTTCACCACTAAGACTTTGAGCAAATATTCTCATTCTGACAGTCTCGTCTTGTACCTCCAGGTATTCATAAGCATCAGTCATTCTACTTATATGTTGTTGAGGTGTGGTGGTGTCTTCTCTAGTAAAGTGTGGGATTTTGTCTTGATATTTGTTTGGGAGAGGAGCCAAGGGTGGTGGAGGTGAGTACCAGGCTGCCATGACTGGAGCTAATGGATGATGTACAAGATGAGGACTAGTAGGCGAAAATGAAGTGGTTTGAACAGTGGCGGTTTGACCAAGTGTGGCGGATGAACTTGGACTAGTGATCTGGTTTTGAGCAGATCTGGGATGATAAGAGCCAAACAGATAGAGGAGCTGGAAATCAGGAGGGGTGGTGGGTGAAGCTTCTCTAATAGGACTCTGTGGTGGGTCTAGGGGTTCAAGATCGTCAAAGTTTATCTTACTATATGATTTGCTTCTGGGAAGAGTTTGTGATGACTCTAATTCAAAAGGTGAATCTAGTAGGATAGTGTGATGTTTAGGTACAGATCTTGCTCTACGGATGGATCTACCAGTAGCTAGATGGTCAGTTTCGGAAGCTTGCCACAGAATCTTCTCTGGGTCATCTACTATGATAGGGGGATTTGGGTCTAGATGAGCTCTGGTATTGATTATTCATGAAGCCAGATTTTAGATCCAGAGTTTAGAGAGAATGGTATTGATGAATGTTTTGGATGAGTGATTTTTCTAAAATTTTACTAAGGTGAAGGATGGTCAAAAATAAAAGGGATGGATTAGTGGAGTCGCCAGGTGGAACTGGGTTGTTTTGTGAAGATAGCTATGGTCCACCACCAGTAACTAATCTGAGAATGTTTTTGGATTTTCTGAGTTTTATGTGCAGCCTATGGTTTGTTAAAGTATCCTAGACTTGTTTCAACACTTTGCTAGGGTGATGAGAACAAAAAGAGTTTACTCTAAAAAATGGGTCTATGGACTGCTTGCTTGTTTAAGTATCTAAAGGATCAAAGATTCTATAAGAGTTTGCTAGACTATCATGTACTCAGTGCTCCACTATCTCTCGCTATGTTAGTGAGCGATGGGATAGGTCTATCAGATAGTAGCCTAGAGTTTGGTAAAATAGTAAGGCTTACTAGAGTTTAGTGGAGTCGCCAGGTGGATTATCAGTTGTTTTGAGATATACTTGTATGGTCCACCACCAATACTGTCAAAAACCAATCTAAGGGAGTGTTTTGGGGTTTTTTGAGTTTTATGTGCCTACAAGGTTTGGAAGAGTTTTCTATAACTGACTCATCATTTTGCTAAGATGGTGAAAGAGCTATTTTCTACTCTTCAAACAATCTCTAAGTTTACTAAGCTTGATTGAGACTTCGGGAGTTACTAAGTTGTACTTAGATTGTCACTAACTCGGAAGGTCCTACTGTGAGTGTCACTATGTTAGTGAGCAGCGGGATAAGTCAATCAGATAGTATTCTTAAAGGCTTCTAAAGATGAGGGAAACTAAGCTTTTTAATCGCTCAGTGTCCCACCGTGATCGCCATTATGTTAGAGAGTGGTGGGATAAGTCAAGAAGCTAGTAGTCTCAAAAGTCTCTTAAGATGAGGGAAACTAAGTTTTTTAATCACTCAGAGTCCCACCATGATCGCCATTATGTTAGGGTCCCGTGATTTGGCCGATTGGCTAGCCAAATGACGATGTAACATCAAACCAAGCTTTGGAGCCCAAGGACCTAGCCTTCCTGGACTCAGAGAGGGCTCTCTCTATTATATGCAAAAGATGTCGGTGTGTTTACTTGTGGTGTTTTGATATTAGGCTAGTTATGAAGTATGTTTTTAGTTTTTTTGGTTTTTTTAAGTTCGTGAGGAATGAAACATGATCAAATACATAAACTGGATAACAAGATGTAGATAAATTGGGCTATGGGGTCAAACAGATCAAGGAAGCTATGAAGTGATGATGTAAAGCTGCTGTAGGGCCGATTTGATTCACGGTAGAAGGGATCTCTGGGCAAAATGGCTTGAATGGACAACAAGTTGGTGAAAGACAAGGGATTTCAAGTGTAACTAGTTAATAGCAGACATAAACATGTAATAGCAAGCCATTAATCATGCTAAGTGTAACTATGAGCTAATTAATACACAGAAATCAAACATTCCAGCCATACATAGAGGTATAAGACCTTCTAACTTCGGGAAATGGCTATCAGACTTTGGGGAAAACACATAAGACAAAATAACAACTCATAAACTACGCCGGAATGCCTAAACATAGTCTCTAAGTCATTGGGCACTTTGAAAAACAAGCTTTCATAGTTTTAGGCAAAGGGCTAGATCGGGACTAGGCCTCCTTGGTTCAACAAGATGATCAACAAATCAGTCAAAGAGAAAGTTTTATGGACAAAACTATGGGCAGCTAATAGGTAGGTAGGGCAAACCATACATCCTACTCAACATACATAGAACTTATGAATAAAACTTAGCAACAATACCTTAAGTTACTAAAGAGCAGCTAAGAATTCTTTAGCATAACTAAGGGAGAAGAAAACATCGAGCTATGAAGATTCAGGGATTTTGAGGTGCCTCCATGGGCATGTCTCAAAATCAATCTTTACTGATCTATAGCAGCAAGAAATATGAATTATGAGTGAAAACTAGAAGACAAAACACATTAAGAAGCACTATACCATTCTACCATGTCAAGGAATCCATCAACAAGCCTTCAACATTCCTCAAAGCATCCAAGAGGCAGTCCAAAAATCATAACTCAAGTGTATTCTTCAAAGCTCATATGACCAATGCATTAATTCTTCTCTCAAGTTCAGCCTCTGATTTACAATGAGAACCATGGGATAAATAGGCTAGAAGGAGGAAAACCTCATGGAGCAACTAGCTATCCCATTGGCCAAGTCAAAATATCTAAACTTGTCCCTTGAGGCTTTGCAAAGCCCAAGGCACAAAATATCCCATAAAATATCTAAAAAACTGCTAAAAACGAAAATTATATTGACTTACATCATTTTCCAATGATAAAAATAGCTTAACGCTATTTGGATGGAAAAGCAATATTTTTGAGTCTCTAAAATTAAAAACATTTCCTTACATTTATGCCTGAAAAAGGTCCCCTGTCTTGCTGGAGGCAATTGGAAGCCTTCCCGATGTCAAAATGAGGCTCATGATGGCTCGTTGGAAAGCTCTCTGTGTCTACTTTCCGGTGCAACTAGAACCATCTCAATCTGAGTCCTAGAAGTCATTCAAAACTGTACTTGTGTGTAAAAAACCGGGAAATAGCAGACTGCTGATATGGCGGGCAGACTGTGCAAAAAGAGGGCATTTTTTGCCAATTTGAGGGGGCGAATGATTTCCAAATGCCTGGAAATCGTTGGAGTGCACGTCGATGGAATTATGGTCCAAACAACGCATTTGTCTTCAGGACTTGACAATTCCTCAAACTGAAATGGCGAAATTATGAGTTTTCGACCAAAAACCCAAAAAATGCCAAAAAAAAAAAAGTTGTCGAAAAAGGCCCTAATTTGGCATGCATGACCCTCAAGGGTCCATAGCAACATGCTCTGAAGCTGAGGCCAAAATATCAAGGGCTGATATTATTTTCCCTTCCTTCCGTGCTAGGCGCTTCCCCTTCACCTTCTTCAATTTCTCTTGTGCTGCCTTTAGTTTGCGCCGGGCAAACTGATTCAGCTTTTGGAAGTGGTGTGTCCTCTTCCTCTCACCAAGATCCCTATTTGCCTTCAAGCTCATTTCCAAATGCGCCGGGTTAGCTCTTTTCAAGCCATGCTTCCTTGTTTTCCTCATTTCCCGCTCGCTGAGGAAGAGAGGAAGGCTTCGGGGCCGAGCTTGTACCTTCTCTCGCTCTCCTTCCTCGTTTCTCCAAGGCTCTTCGTGTCTGGCGGTTCTAGGCCTCTCCGCCCAGCCGGCCCTCCTCCTCTACTCATCAAACCCGCCAATGAGCTCTTCCTTACTTCTCACATTTTCTGCCTCTTTTTTGTACTTGATTGCCCTTGCTTCATGAATGGCTGCATGATACTTCATTTGTTTTTTTTCAACCTCCAAGAAGTGGTTGACATTCCTCGCCCTTTGAAGATCTTCTTGTAACACCTCAATTTGCCCTTCTTTGTGAATGAGGAGGTTTTCAAGGATGCGGGCCTCATTGTCACTGTCATCGCTTGGTATAGGGATGACAGCTGATTTACCTCCATGCTTGGCACTTTCTCCAACTGTGCTTTTGTCTTTGAAAGCCAACTGGCGCTTTTCTCCCTGCAAGCGAAGGTGTCTTTTGGGCACTTCTCTTGCTAGGAACAGCTTTTGGCTTCCACCATGTATAATGAAGCTGTCGTCTCCGCGAATATCCTGCCCACCAGCTCAGTGGGCAAAGCTCAATTGGCCCTCAACTTGTCGCTCCTCAATTGTCGTCTCCATTGCCTTCTGATTGGCCGCTCAACCTTCAATATCCACTGTTGATGTCTTCAACTTCTCTAACTGGCCGCCGCTTCCTCAACCTCCAACTTTTATCGTTCCTCAACCTCCAACTCCGTCGTTCGATCGCTTTCTCCTCCGTGGTTTACTGCCTTCTTCTGACTTGGCTGCCCAAAGGGTCATTTTTGAGTTTTTTTAGGGTAGGCTTACCAGAGAAAGGCACTGAAATATGAATAAACAGAGGGGGAGACACACAATAGGAGGGACAAAAGAAGTAAATCTCGATAGGCTAATGAATGAATCCCATGAAACCCCTTTTTTCTCCAGCTGTTGTAAGAAGATAATCTTGATCAAGGAATGATGAAAGAGAGAAGGGATTTGCTGAGGTGGAGCCTTCTTTTGGACAGTAGCTGCCATTTTCTCTATGCTTTTGGACAAAAAGTACGGAAGGTTCAGTTGCCTGCTTCTAGTAAAATGCATCAACAAGCAGACATGGTAGGCATAAATTTGATTAAACCTCCCTTCACAAGTGAAATATCTCATTATGGCTTTCATCAGCGGAGCATAACTGTCAAGAAGATAGGAAAAAGGGAAAATAGCAGTGATGGTTTCCCTATGTTCAGGCTTAATGAAAGGTTTATAATCCTCTAGATCAAGATGCGCTTGTTTAAACCACTTTTCACCATGATACGGGATCTTGGTAGCCTTGGATACATACCTTGGGGAGATTTTGAAATCAAGACCCGCTAATTGGAAGTGTTTGTCCTTGAATCTCAAAGCGCACAAATGTGTAAGTGGCAAAAAACTCTACTCTTCAAACTCTCGTTAAAATCACATAGCTCATCACATGGAAATTGAAAAGCACGTATGGGTATACATTGATTTAATCATGTGGAGATAGGCTCACATTCTTTATGTGGACCGCTTCCCGTGATCTTGCTTTTGTATGCATTCTCACTTGAACAAACTTTGGAAGAGGCAAACTGCCTTTCACCGTATGAAATGTCATTGTGATCGAAACTAGTCACTTTAGATCAATGGACAGAGAAAATGTAGGCAGAGGGTTGCAACAAGTGTTTTTTTAATAAACAAACTTTGCTTCTTCATAAAATCAGCTCTCACCTTTGGAGGTACTCTACCTGTGGAAATTCTCAATAGGAAACCATCAATAAAGATGAGACAATATGCTGCATAAATTTCCTGTATGTAGTGTTAAGCAATCATTCCTCCTGGTGAGTTTGTTAGAGGTCAACCAACC
>MU968411.1:98523194-98713668 GCA_034641835.2 Pinus albicaulis | reverse complement strand
CCCATGCTTCAGCAAACCCTATTTTGCATACGCGCTTTCATTTCACTGATGTCGCGTATATACGCGCTTCCTTCCACACAAACTAGCGTATACCTCTGTATGTATTTCATTGCACATACGCGCTTTCTCTTCAGCGAAGCCGCGTATATACGCGCTTCCTCTTCGGTGAAGTAGCGTATAGATCTTCAACCATCATAGAGTAGCATACTTCTTCAGATCAAACATTCAGTTCAGATTTAACCCTTTACTTCAGACAGATGTTCGCCTCATCACAGATCTAATCACTCCATAAACAGATCTAGCAAATACAGATACATTTCAGATCTAGATATCCCGCTTCATCATTTCTTCATAGGTGCATCATAGATTCAAATCTATCATCAAACCTTTACCCTTTCCATACAGATATACTTCACAGAGAAGTATTCATTCAAGCTCAGACATCTTGCACCCACACTCATGATTTGCATAATGAATTTCTTCTCCTTATATAGGTTTACCCTTTTTCAATACCATGAGCCAAAACAATACCATGAGCCCAAAACTACATTACTTCCGATGGTATTCCTGGACGGGGTCATTTAGACGAATCATTACCTAATACAATGGGTCAATACCATGGTGGTTACCCCTGGTTTTGCACTTTATGAGCGCTTTTGCCCATACGCGACTTGGCACGTTGTTTCCCGCGTGCATACGCGACTTTTCCTAGACAGATCCGCGTATGCCTTGAGACATACTCTTTTCACCATAGATTTAGCATATGCTGAATTCCTTTCTTCATTGCCTTCTGTACTCACTGTAGATACATCAGATTTAGTTCATCAAGACATATTCTATCAAGCACAACTTCATCAAGTAAGTTGTCATCATCTTCATCAAGTGGGTTGCCTTTCAAGGACAACACTCAGCATCATATTGTCAACAAACATCATATCATATCAGATTTACATCATTTACCAAAACCATCAAGTCAAGAATAACTTCATTAGGTGGTTTGCCATCAAGGACAACACATGTCAACAGTCGCATGTCTTCATCTTCATTCAGTGGGTTGCCATCAAGGACAACACTCTGCATCATATTTCCAACAATCTCCCCCTTTGGACTTGATGGCAACCACTATGGTGTTTGGTTACCACAACAGATAAGTACATTGACACCATGTCACTCTCCCAATTCTTTGACACCATTATCTGCATTCAAACACCATGTCACTCTCCCCCTTTGACATCAAGGGCAAAGGGCGGATCAAAAACCAACACACTCTCCCCCTTTGACATCAAGGGCAACGGGCGGATCAAAACCAACATACTCACCCCCTTTTCTCCTCATGTAGAAGAAGCGTTCTGCAGATCTGATGTATACTGAAGTGACCAAGCTCCCCCTGAGTTCATGCTGAATCATCAAACATATTTTCCAATGAAGTACATGACTCTATGACTTTCCTATCACCAATGACTCATACTTACATCAAAGATCCATCCAAGTGGATTTACATATGAGACTCAAGTACCCAACCAAGTGGGTTTACATAAAGTGACTCAACTACCCAACCAAGTGGGTTTACAAATTTGACAAGTCCTTACATGACTGAATATTACAATTTACATCATGGGTCTCAACAAGACCTTTTCATCAAATTACAAATATGACTTTAAGATCACCACCAGAAAGTCCTCAAGAAAGAGAACATAGAACCATCATAATGCCAACACTACATTATACTCAGCAAAGCTAATGCTCCCCCTGAATCTGTGCATCCATGCATCCTTTTCATATGACTAAGACTCCCCCTTAGTTTGTGCATCCTGAACACTTTCACCAACAAATCATCAAGGAATCTTTATCAAATCATTAGAATTATGAGAACTGGAACACCACCAGAGATACCAAACAGTATCAGAGATACCAAACAGCACTGCAGCTGTGCTGAAGAGAGCTGACTTCAACCAAAAATTGCTGGCAATCAGACATACGTGGTTTTCTGTGCAGGAACTCGCGTATATACGCGACTGTGTTTCAGGAAACCCGCGTATACAATACCATCTTCTATATTTTAACCAAAATTGATCCTTTGTGAGGCAGAGACAATGTTCAACATCTTTCTGAGATATTTGAATAGTTTCCTGGAATACAGATAGATAAAACAATGTAGTTGTATCTTCAAGCGTCATCCAATGGTTGTAGCATAAGCACATTAGTATCCAAGTCTTCAGATTCTTTGCAGCATCAATACATTCTTTCCATACCAGAACATCATCTTCACATAAGTTTATAGCAATCATCCATGTGGTCCAACATCACCATGATATTTAAGATTTAACATGAAGTACCATATGTAGGCAAAAGATCTTAACCATAGTAACAAGCTCTGCATGAGCTATTCTTATCTCTGAATCATAAGACTTCCAATTTCATCCAACAGATAAACTTCAGCAAGCAGTAAACACAGCTCATTCAACGTCTCATCATCATAAACCATATACCAAGACATCATCATTTGAGCATGAGTATCACAATAACCAAAGAATAAGCAGTCATATTGCCAACAATACAATCATTAGTATTCAACCTGCTGCTCCCCCTAAACCAGTGCCCTTCCTTAACTTGTGCAATCTGAAACACCTTCAACAGTAAGTTATTAGCAACAATCTCTGCATGATCTGTCCTCATTTCTGAATTATAAGACTTTCATCTCAACAACGAATGCTCTTCATCATAAAGCAACCAGGCTTCATCCATAATCTTCAACACAAGAACCCATGTATCATTTCATTATCATGAGTATAACAAGAATAATGCTAACAGTGCAATCATCAGCAGTCAGACTGATGCTCCCCCTGGACCTCTGCTCCAGATCTTCAGCTATCAGATAAATTTTCTCATCATCAATGCATACGCGATTGTGTTAGCTGAAACTCGCGTGTATACGCGACTTTGTTTCATAGAACCCGCATATGGAAAGTGAAATATAGAAAATTTCACACCTTCATCTCCTCCTGCAAATTTACTTTCTGTTCCTATCTTTTCTTCACACCAGATGCTCTGTCAGAAATACATATAACCAGAATAATCAAATCAACCATGAGAGACATCATACATTGCTCCCCTTGTGACGATACATTAATAGATCTCATAATGTATCTCACATCATTCCTGTAGTCACTCAGAGAAGTAAGCTTCAGAAGCGGATGACTGCAGTAGGGTCAGAATTCCCTACGTTTCTGATTGGTCCTCCTTCTTTTTCCAAATTTGCTTGAGCTTTCCAACTGTGTGCTGAAAATTGTCCACTTTCCCAGATCTGTTCATCCTACATTCTTTTTCTACATGTCCATACTTGTTACAAGCATAACATCTCATGTGGCCAGAGAAATAAACATAAGAATCATAATGAGCTTTTCTATTCTTCCTTCTATTACAATCAGCTGCTTTATGTCCATACTTGTTACATGAGAAACAATATCCCCTGAAGAAACCAGAGTACTTTTCTAAGTAGGATTTGTTTGTTTGAGGCTGAAATGATCTGCTCCTGCAATTTGCTGCAACATGCCCATAATTATGACATTTAAAACATTCAACGTTCTTGAATGAATTCCTTTGAGAATTCATGATTGTTGGTCGATCTTTTGTCTCTTTCAACACTTCGGGTTTTGCATTGACTTCATCTGAATTTTTAGCACTTCCTTGTGAGCTAGATTCTCCTTTAACAGTTTCATGGAAACCAAGACCAAGTTTGATAGCAGGAGACCTTTGATTACTCAGAATATTGTCCAAAACATTAGTACTATCTTGAAACCTCAAAAGTTTAACCTTTTCTTCTAATTTACCTTTGAGAATGTTTACCTCAACCTCCAAGGCTTGGCATTGCTTTGTCATGCTTTCTTCTTTCCTTCTTCCATCTTCTACTTGATCCTTCAGATTTAGAATCTCTTCTTTCAACCAATCTTTGTTTTCTTCACATGTTTGTTGTAGCTCTTCATTCTTCTTCTTCGATGCTTTGAGATCTTCTTTCAGAGATATGTTTTCTGCTTCAAGTCCTGCATTCTTCTTATTTGATTTATCCAGGTCTTCTTTGAGGGAAATGATTTCTGCTTCAAGTCCTTCCTTTTCAAATGATTTTAGAGGTTCCTCACTCTTCTTACTTGATGCTTCAAGTTTTTCTTGTAGAGAGATGATTCCAGCTTCAAGACCTTCATTCTTCCCTTTTGATTTTTCCAGATCTGTTTTTAGAGAAACGTTTTCTGCTTCAAGTCCTTCATTCTTCTTATTTGACTCTTCAAGATCTGCTTGCAGAGAGATGATTCCAGCTTCATATCCTTTACTTTGACTGTATACATCATCGAACATCCTTTTCAGTCTAAATATCAAAGCCTTGTTAGCAGATTCCTTCTCATTAAATATTCTTTGTTGATCTTTGATAACTTCTTCTAGATCCACAACTTTACTCTCACTATCTTCATCATTGTTTGCACCAATAAGGAAATTAGGACCCCAATCACTATCAGATTCATTTTTGTCAAATTCAGCTATCTCCTTACTTTGAGCAGCCTTCTTCTTTTGCTTCTTTGCCATGAGCACTTGTAGAGATTCTTCAGAAACTTCTGGATCCATACTGTCACTTTCACTATCATAACCCTTGCATATACAGTTAAGTAAAATACAAGAACAACGATCAATACCTGTTTCATCTCCTTCAATTTCTGCTATACCTGATTTCTGAGGCATCTTCTTTCTTTGAGTAACCTTCTTCTTTTGCTTCTTTCCCATTGCGACAGATCTCCTTCAAGCGATCAAGCTTCTGCAGAAGGACCATCTCTGATACCAATTGTTGGGAAAAATACTGAGAGGGGGGGGTGAATCAGTATTTACTGCATATTCAAAACTTTTTACTTTTTCATTCCTTAAAACCCATACGCTACTTTGCTGAAGCCAAGTAGCGTATACACACGGATATCCTTCATAAAACTCGCGTATACACAGAGATCTAATTATGCCATTAGTTCTTCACTTATATCATTCCATCATTCATTCATTAGATGTTCTATAAACAATAAACATGTGCAGTAAGAACAGAATAAAGCATCACACATGAACACCAGGATTTTTAGGTGGAAACCCAAGTCGGGAGAAAACCACCGCTGCAGTTGCTCAGCCTTCAATATTTTATTATAGAGAAAACATTTTACAACATATGTGTCAAGGCATTGCACATAGACGCAGCAATTCCACCGCGCTCGCGCCACAAATGCCTCTCCTGGAAGGGAGCTACGACCCCCCGATCTCGTTTACCAGCCTCACCTGGAAGGGAGCTACGACCCCCGATCTCGTTTACCAGCCTCACCTGGAAGGGAGCTACGACCCCCTGACTGAAGGCTACAACCCTCAGCACCACCTTGGACCACGTTTCATCAATTTTCACACTGGATCCAACAACTTCAATAGAACAACACTTGCAGGCCATGTTTCATCATATTTTCAGACTGGACCCTTTCAATACTTTTAAGCTCAACCATACTTGACCAACAGATACTTATCAATTCAGACAACACAGTTCATATAACAGTAATACAGCAGAACAGATCAAATGTTTCATACCCCATGCTTCAGTAAACCCTAGTTTGCATATGCGCTTTCATTTCACTGATGTCGCGTATATACACGCTTCCTTCCACATAAACCGGCGTATACTTTAGTACAAATTACAAATCTAATTTTATTGCGCATACGTGCTTTCTCTTCATTGAAGCCGCGTATATACGCGGTTCCTCTTCGGCGAAGTAGCGTATAGATCTTCAACCATCATAGAGTAGCATACTTCTTCAGATCAGACATTCAGTTCAGATTTAACCCTTTACTTCAGACAGATGTTCGCCTCATCACAGATCTAATCACTCCATAAAACGGATCTATGAAATACGAGTTTGTTTCGAGATCTAGATATCCCGCTTCATCATTGGTGCATCATACATTCAGATTTATCATTCAAGTGTAACCCTTTCCATTCAGATCTACTTCAGAGAGAAGTATTCATTCAAACTCAGACATCTTGCACTCCACTCATCATTTGCACAATGAATTTCTTCTCCTTATATAGGTTTACCCTTTGTCAATACCATGAGCCCCTTTTTCAATACCATGAGCCCAAAACTACTTTACTTCCGATGGTATTCCTGGATGGGGGTCATTTTAGACGAATCATTACCCAATACAATGGGTCAATACCATGGTGGTTACCCCTGGTTTTGCACCTTTTGAGCGCTTTTTCCCATACGCGACTTATCACGTTCTTTCCCGCGTGCATACGCGACTTCCTCTAGACATATCTGCGTATGCCTTGAGACATACTCTTTTTATCATAGATCTAGCACATATTTGACTTCTTTCTTCAACGCCTTGTACACCTTTGTAGATACATCATATTTAGCTCATCAAGAACATATTCTAGCAAGCACAACTTCATCAAGTAAGTTGTCATCATCTTCATCAAATGGGTTTCCATTTAAGGACAACACTCAGCACCATATTGCTAACAAACATCATATCATAGTCAACAAACATCATATCATATCAGATTTACATCATTTACCAAGTTCATCAAGTCAAGAATAACTTCATCAGGTGGATTGCCATCAAGGACAACACATGTCAACAGTCGCATGTCTTCATCTTCATTCAGTGGGTTGCCATCAAGGACAACATTTTGCATCATATTTCCATTGCATCATAACCTATGGTGTTGCAAAAGTTGTCTTGTCTTGATCGTCGCAGATGAACTGTGACCGTTTATCTTTGAGGTTCCATCCAGAAGACAACAAATCACAATCTACTACTGTTACTACTCTTTGTAAAACGTGATCCATTTTGGGCAAAGGGTAATTATCCTTCAGAGAAACCTTATTTACATTTATTAAATCAACACATAACCTGATCTCTCCAGTTTTCTTCCTAGTAGGTACAACATTAGACACCCACTCTGAAAACCTAATGGGAGCAATTATCCCTGCTTCATACATTCGTTTGATTTATTTTTCAATTGAAGACAGCAATATAGGGTTGATTCTTCTAAGTTTCTATATGAATGATTTCTGATTTTCTTTCAGAGGTATTGTATACTAAATTATAGAGGTATCATATGATTTCAGGTCTTCATAACTCCAGGCAAAGACATCCTGGAATTCTCTCAAAAGTTCAACATATTTTAGTCTTTTATCAGGAGGCAGAGATTTGGATAACTTTATCATTTTAGGATTTTCTTCAATTCCTAAATTATATTCCTCAATATCTGCTTTCAATGGTTCCATTTTGGGTTTCTTTGGAATATCATTAGAGTCGAAAAATTTTTCCAGAGGAGTTAATCCTTTAGGTAAATGATTATCTTTCAAATTAATAATCTCATATTCTTCTTCTATAATCTCATCAACCTCCATTTTTTTAAGGTCCTGCATTTCTTTTTTGGTGAACATTGTTGGATGAAGCATTTGAATTGTACTTTCTTCTGAAATGTTTGTCTCTTGTTCATTTATTTGATCAGATTCAATATTTGTGTCCTCATCTATGTTACTATTAGAAAATTCATTCTCTAAAGTCAAAAAAATTTTAATCTGATTGTCACTTGCAAACACTTGCCAATTCTTAAAATTGTCAGGTATAGCTGGTCTGTGTCTAATCTCAGCTGTGAAAAGATGATTAGGTTCGAATGGTAATTTACAAGTGCTGGCAAACATTGCAAGACTATGAACATGCAAATTTTGTTTTCTTGGGATTTTAGCAAGCTGAGCTTGTAGAAAATTATTGAGAATTTCTACAATTGTTCCTCTATATTCTCTCAGTCTGGGATTGTTTGTCAGAAAGTCTCCATTAATCTGTTGAATGATTAAATCATAATCTCCAATAACAGACACTCTAATTTCCCCTAATTTTTTGACAAGTTTAAGCCCTAACAAAAGAGCTTCATATTCTGCCATATTATTAGTGCACTTAAAGTTCAATCTGTAAGCATGACCTTCAGCATGATAACTCTCAAGGTTATGTATCCAAATTCCAGCTCCTGCTCCTAACTTTTTAACTGAACCATCAAATTCTAAATGCCAAAGAATTTCATGTTAATAATTGGTATCAGGAGTTTCAGGGACTTTCTTAACAGTGAGATATGGCTTTTTACTTTCTTCTAATTTCTCTTGGGTATCCAATGTTTCATTTTCCTCAGAGATTTCCTGGATTTGAACATTATATTTTTTATTTTCAATTTCTTTTGGTTCTGTTGTTGGAACTTCTAGTTCAGTGGGAAGATCAGTTTCAGCATTATAAAGAATGAATGAGTCCATATCAAAGTGTACTGAGTAGATGGGGAAATTTTCAGGTTTCTCCTAACTACTGACTACATATTTCATTAAAGTTTCTCTGTATAATCTCTTAGGTTGGCCGAACACTAAAATAGTAGCATATGACATGTCTAATTGAAGATATCCTCCAAGTTTTGCACCCCAAGATCTGGACAATAGCATACCATATTTTGGAGGAATATCTGCTACTACTATATCCATCAAAATTGTTTTTGCAGGGTATTGAACCAATGTAACACACAAATCTTTAATTAATCCTAAACATCTCACCTAACTTGAATCAAAAGAAAAGAGGTCTTTGTATGGTCTGGTGATGTCTAGGTTTAATCTCTCCATTATAGGCTTGGGCATTAAATTGTGAGATGCCCCTGAATCAAGCATGGAATTATGAAGTATTTTATCATGTATATTCAAACTCACATAGAAAGGAGGAGTTCCTCCACTTTCTGGTTTCCCATTTACTTTAGGGCCAAAAAGTAATTTGGGTTGGTCATCAAAAACATTTACTAAATCATCACTTCCAGTAATATTCAGTGATCTATTGATTTTGCTTTTGTAGACATCATGTTTAGCTAATTCAAACAATGGAACAACTATTTTTATTTTTCCTATTTCAGCCTCCAGATTAAAAGGTTTTTCAGTTTGAGTTATTGTATTTTGAACAATTGGATTCTCTTTATCTTCTATGTTTTTGGTAATTTTCTCCTTCTCAGGAGTGGGGTTGTGGACTGAAGTTGTTTCCGAATCAACTTCTGGAAGTTCCTTTACATTTCCTTTAGGAGAAAAAGTATTGTAAAGTTTTTTTTAATTCAGTTGACTATCGGATACATCTTCAATTATTGGGTTGGCAGGATTAGGATCTGATCTAGAAAGAATATGTACAGGGGTAGTATTGGTATTACCTTTGAGGCGCTGCTTTGTAGCTTTCTGTTTACTTGTTTCCGGAACATCAATTCTTCTGCTCCTCAAATTATATTGCTTGTGAATTTCGTAAATCGTTGTATCATGTCCTTCCTTAAAATCAAATGATTCTCCTGAATGGGTTTGAAATTTCTCAAGAATGTGAGCTTCTTGATCATCTTGGGTCAAGAAAACTTCTAGTTCGTTCTTGTGTTCAGTTAAGTTGTTTATTTGATCATCTTCAATTGGTTCTTCAGAAGTTGAAGCTTCCATATAATTTTCCTGGAATGGGGGCCTAATATTTTGGTTAGGACCAGTTTTTCCAGTATTTTGATTTTGGTTCCTTCTGAAATTTGGATTTCTCACAGTATTGCTCGGTTGACCATCCCAAGGAGATTTCCTTTCAATTGTTTCTACTCTATCCCCTAGTCTTTCCATCCCTTTAATAATAGCATCTAGTTTTTTCAAAAGTTGTGGGTTCTTCGTTTAAAGGCATTCTCCTTTCAGCTCTGGCTCTAGCTCATTTCTCTATTAGGTTGGCTTCAACACTAACAGTTATACTTTGCATTTCTTCTAAAATTTGAGGAGCTCTTTCCCTAAGCTGATACACCATATCATAATCAAATCCATCTGGGAATTTGATTAATACTGAATTTGGAGGAGGTCTAAGATTTTGGGGAATAGCATTGTAAGCTTCATTGAATCTGGTAATGTAATCTTGCACAGTCTCATTTGGTCCTCTCCTTAGTTTTCCAAAGTCTGATAAGATTTGAAGAGGATCTTTCTTCTTTTCCCATCTATTTAGAAATGTTCTATAAAGAGTTGGTAAGTCAGTAACACTGTTTACAGGAAGGGCTCTAAACCAGGTTATGACTTCTCCAGCCAGACTTTGGACAAATATTCTCATTCTTACATCATCAGCATCTATTTCATAAATTTCAAAGTAATCAGTCATTTTTTTAGTATGTTGTTGTGCAGTGTAAGTACCAGAACCATCAAAAGGGGTGATTTTACTTTGGTAGTCTTGGGGCATAGCCATTGGATTGGCTGGTAACCTTAAGGGAGCATATCTGTTTGCCATTGGAAGAGGTAGTGATGAAATAACAGGTGAGGTTGGTCTATGAGTAGTGGGTGGAGGAGTAGAAGGGGTAGTTTGAGGTTGAGATATTTGGGGAAAAGTTGATGAACTTGGAGAGGCCGAAGTGATCATAGAAATGTTTGATGTTCCTTCAGAAGTAAGCTCAGATTGTATAGAATTTCACAAATTTTTGTCAAGATGTGAAGTAACAAATTCAAGTTGTAAATCTTCAAGAAATACTAGGTCTAGAACCAAATTGGACAACTCAGATTTAGAAAAATTTACAAATAAAGATGTTTCAAACTGCTCATCCAAAGGTTCGTCCTCAAGATAAATCCACTTCACAGGACAGGATATTGATCTATAGAGACGTTGAGAACTACCAAAGCTTTCTTGACTGTCTTGTCTCCTAAGAATTCTGGGGATCATATTTGGATTTTCAAACACGGGTGGTGGATTTGAATCAGGATTAGACCTGGTGTAACGAGTCCTTTCTAAAGCCAGTTTTCTAGGTGATATATATTTTTTTTGGTTTTTTGTCTAAATGGAATAAACAATAAAACTTCAAAAATTTCTTTAAGAAGTTTCAGATATTGGATTTAAATTTTCTTAAAGATTTATTTGACTAGAGGAACTGATCAAATGTTTGAAACTAAAATCTTACCAGAAACTAGACTGAGATAGATCAAGTATCATTTATTTATTATGCAATTGCAAGAGCAAAGCAAGCCAGTTAATAATTATTAACTTCTCAGTTCACCTAGGTTTATAAAATAAACAATAGTAACAACAAAATTATTCAGATTCCCCAGTAGAGTCACCACTATGTTATCACTCAGATTTTCCTTGAAGTTGTAGGGAAGAGGAAAGGGGTTCGAGGTAACCACAAACCAACCATTAGGTGCAGAATCTAGCCAATCTGCACCCAGAGAGGGCTCTCTCTATAAAATTTAACTTTGTTTTAGAGGATATTAGGCTAGTTATTAAAGTACGGGGTTTTTGATTGAATTTGGGTGATGGAATTCAAAGCTGAGGGTAAGACTGAGTAATTAGGCCATTGGGCTAATGGAATAAAAAAGGATGGCAGAACTGGATTAAGTTTCTTTGAAAAAAGATGGTTTTACAGGGCAAGGTAATCAAAATAAGGAACAATGATAGATCTTAAAGTGAATGGGACAAAATCAAAATGGATGAAGGGAAATTAAGAATCCTTCAACACATTCAAGAGAGGGAAAATGAGTGATTAATAATAAAGAGCAATTAAGTATTCTTTATTAGATAATCAAAATGCATAAACTAGAAAACAAGACAATTAAGAATTCACTCGTTTAAACCAATTCTAGAGAAGAAAACATTTAGAATAATAATGAATAAAAGCAGACGACTTAAACACTTTCTCGATTTATTCCTTTTACCTTTTCATTAATCATTTAGAAATGAAACACAGATGATATAGTAAACAAATATAAATTCTTCAAACACATAAGAGATAGATGACTTATTGATCCGTAGTCTGACACATGAATCTTGTAAAAAGTCTTTCGCATCAATTCCTCATCCAGCTAGCCACACGAAATTTCTCCAATAGCACTTTATTCCAAATAGTCAATGTTACAGCCAAGTCTAAAAAATCCACCCCTAATACTCCAATTGAGGGAGTATTTATACAAAAATTTATAAAAAATATCTCATAACAACTTGAGATATAATCTAGGATGACTCATAAGTATTTACAACAACCAGAGACAAGATGGTCTCGCACAGGAAAAATTTTGTGCTTAATTTTAGCCCAAATAGAAAAAAATTTTAAGGGATTTTAAATTTTATTAGGGCGAATTTTTTATATAAAACCCATTTTCTATAGTTTAATAAATTTAGCCCAATAAATATTTTAAAAAATAATTAATTATTAAGTATTAGCCCACCAAAAAAAGGGCGCATAAAACTCGGAAAACATGAAATTTCGCCCCGATTTTTTTTGGTTGGAGGAGATTTCCACGCATTTCACCTGACGAGTTTGCAAGGCTCTGGGGGAGGGGATGGGACTGACTCGTCCCATCAGAGCTGTCAGTTTCAAAGAATTCTGGAGTGTTTTACTAAAGAAGTTTGAATCTCAAAGAACATAAACCTTAAATCTTTTATAGTAGTAACCGACATTCAGAAGAAGACAAATTCCTCTACAAAAAAATGAAACGCGAGATGTCGCGTGATGACAAAAGTAAATCGGTATGTAGGTTCATCGAGGCTTGTGAAGTTCTGTAGTTCTAGTTTTTCTTACTTTCCGACTATTGTGATTCCTACATGTTTGAGCAGCTCGAATCTCGAATGTTTCAACCGAAAGACCCGAGAAGCCTAGCACCGCATGGAGGATTTTCGTGCCACGATGCCAACGATGATTTAGCGAAAGGCTCCCCTGATCCGGCTTCTAATTTGATCTGATGAATGCCTGAAAATAGTATGAATCTCCAGGATGTCCATGCTAATATTAGACATACAATTCTGAATGACTCGCTCGTTCTCAAAACATTGGAGATTTGCTTTCGACACCTCACCCTCAAAATGCGCATTGATTTATCTCATATCGATTTTAGGGTAGAGTTCCACTCCCGCGTGCACCCCTCCTCGAAACTCTTAATAGTGTGTTTGTCTATAGGGGCTAGGTTTTCTCTTCATCCGAAACAATTTTTCATAGACTTTTTGCCATGATATGAGGTGGGTACGTCTCCATCTTTCGTATCGTAGGAAGAGGTCCAAACCTTTTGGCAGTAAACGAACAACGTTAGTGGAAGAGCTACCAACACTTGCAAGAGAGTGTAGCTCGAGTTGAGAAAGTAAGGATCTATGCAGTTTGCATATTCTGCATTCCTTTCACAATCTTTTGTTAATTCACTTATTGGCAACAATACAAGGAAATTGCATGGTTAGTTACTGCAAATTTTGTGTTTCTCCTTTATTGTTTTCCCAATCGTTTCCCTTGTTTTCTCCAATGTTTTGGGGCTTACACTACCACTTATTTGATCTTCTTGAGTTCCACTACCCCACAAATTTCTCGGTCCTTTTGATTATGGTGATTTTAAAGATGAGTTGTTGTAGATACTACATTGAAGTTTCGGAAGGTTTTAGGTTGGAGATCTTGAGGATGTCTGTGTCTCGTGTGCGATGGTTGCAAATGAAAAAGCGGTACATTGGAAAATTCTCAAAGCTTTGATTCTCGAGGTGAGTGATGGTCTCTTAAAAGCTACCTCATTTTGTTAGGGGATTTTGTCGTAATGATTTTCCACTTGAGACTACGTGTGTGTCTCTATCTGTTTAAATGGTGTTGTAACATACCAATAATAGACCATAAGCATTGATCGAAATCTACATGTTTATTTATTGGTTATCGTAGTACCATAACTAAATTATTTATTGGTTATCGAGTACCGTACATGTTTAGACATTTTTTCTACTAGGTCCTTTTACCATATCACTTTTAGACCCGCAAGCTCTTCCATCTCATGCCAAACACATTTAGTATAAGGGGCATCTTACCGACAAATGGTTTTCGTCTGTGAAAGTTGTTACAAAAATCTAAGAGAAAACATTTAGATGGCAATAAGGTCTCTTAAGGATATTGAAGATGTTTTAGCTATAGTTGCAAAATCCGGAGCCGCAGCTGGAGCCGCCTTGTTACGCTTGTTGATGTTAGGGTAGATCAGTAGCGTAGGCAGTTCGTCGCTCGGTGCCTCTCGTTATCAGCAGCATTATCGCACACTCTTAACTTCTCGTGGATGGACACCATCTCTCGGGAAAACAAATGTTGGAGTTAATGATCAAGGTGGAACCCCAAAACCCTCCAAAACCCACTGTTTTGAAATGCATGGAAATGTGAAGGAACAATACATATGAGAGTTTTTTAGCCTTATCTAATACTCTACAATCAATCCCTTTTCGCACCGCAAAGCACGTGAACTTCTGATCAATTTAATTATGAGGACTCTTTTGTGGGAAAATCCGAGGCAATTAAAAATAAATTAGGTTTTCATGAAACGCTTTGGAGTATTGAGGAATTGGTTTCACAAATTCGCGTCAAGGGGAAGAATATCATTTTTCAGAAGTGGACTCGCAAAGCCTAAATTTATCTTTCGCGACTGGGATATAGAGCTAGCTCGCAATAATTTTTTGATACCGTAGATAATGCTTTACAACTCTGGATAAGGCAAGGCTTGTGGTGGGATATAGTGCAAGAGAAGTATTGGTTTCAAAGAATGGTATCTATGTGATTTCAACATATACATCTCACAGACTGCAGTATTTCCCCGACCTTGTTATAAGTTTTGGTGGAAAAGGCATCTATGTAGGCTAGCGTTCTTGGCTTTACACCTCATTGACCTTACTCATTGCATTTGATAGGAAAAATGCAAGTTCTTGTGGTAAGGTCGTGAATTGGATTGTCCGTAAGGAAAATACAAAAACTTTGGGGGTCTCTGTGAATATTTTGGAACTCGTGATATCATGTATAAGGTCTCGTGATTTTTGATCGGGCTCGATTGGCTATAAATTTGGGCTGACACACACAGTCAAGGACGACATGCTAAAAACTAAAAGGGAGCTTGAACAGAGAGATCCCTCAGACAACCAATAAAAAAAATAGATTTTTTTTCCACCTTTAATAGTCAGTTGACTTTAGAAAAATGCTCATACAATTTTTTGTTTCTCAACACGAAAGAGGATTATAAGGCTTCCCCTCATTAGGAAGAATCCATAATTGCAGATCTACATGGGTCGGGTGGTAAATCGCTGTCGTACTTTCTAGATGGTTTTCTACACTTTCAACTTTGTCGCATCTCGCTGCGGCTCCAATTTTGCAAGCTGTATCTTGATTTTCTACGTTCAAATAGGCTTTCAAGAAGCCGAAGCTGGATCGCTTTGCGCATGATGAGGCTATGGCAGTGCCATCTCCATCAATGTCGCTTTCGGTACTATGAGTATCATTGTAGAAGGAATGGTGTGAGGGTATATTCTGGAGCTTCGGGCCTTGCAAAAGTCAAAAAGGAGGGAAGAAACTGTATGCAACGTACATAATGGAAGGTGTGCATTCGTAAAAACAATTAGAGAAAACATCATGACTCCGAATGGCTCCGTTTTTGATAAATAAATTGAACACTTCACGAAATGTACGTAATAGCTTGCAAAGTTCATGAGCAAATTATTTTAAGAGGAGTTCATGCTCAAGTACACGAATATGTACGAAACAAGAAACAATGCGTAGAAAAAAGTTAAAGAATCAAAGTGTAAGAGATCAAGACATACCGATGGGATTGCCAATGGAGATGGTTTTGAAGTTTCTATATCGCTACTCCTTGGTCTGATGCATTAGATGTGCCGCAAGGTCAACTAAAGAACGTGAAACAAAGTTCTCAATGATGTTGATTTTATGGATCTCCGGCTAAGCTTGGCTGACGATTTAGATCAATTTATTTTTACTAATATCATTTTGAGCAATGCTAAATTTTCAAATTATGGTGTTCACCACGTTTTGAGGCTGATATGCATGCATTGTTCCACATCTTTAAGCCATTATCGTGTTCGCCCTACTGTAGTTTTTTTCCCACATCTAAGTGATTCATTAAGGTTGCTAGCCATGCCATCCACGATTTAAAGCATCTATTGAAAATATTTGCATGGTCCATCTTTAGCCATTAAAAGATGACAAGGATGATCCTAAAATTGAAATGCTTAAGACAATGTGGAATACACAAAATATCCACAGGAGATTAAAAAATTCTAAGACAACGGATATTGATTGGGTGACACTACATTTTTTCCGGTTTAACTAATTATCCAATACAATATCTGTGCCAATGTTGTCACGATTTATCATTTTTCACGTATAAGAGAATGTTTTGAATGAGAATAATGAATAAGAATGTAGTGATTGTCTCTTTGAGCATCATTTGTCTTTGTACCATTTTATGCTTCTCTATTTGAGCCACATTGTTTGTACCATGTCCCAAACGTTCTCTCGAACTTCATGTAGTATGTTTCTTCGAGAAAAATAATTTCCCAGGCTCCACATTTAGGTGGCACACTCGCTTTTCTCCATTGGAAGAATTCCTAAGAAACATTTTTTGTCTATTATCACTCCCGTATCCGTCTTGGGATTTTTTAATTCTCGACTCGGTTTTTTAAGCCTACCAAATTGATCAAATTTGAATGGAACATTTAAATGAAGGGATGATGTTTTCATTGAATATTGCTGAATTTCTTGAGAGCTAAATGTCCCGTAGAAGTCAACAAAGTGGAATTTCTCTAAGGGCTTTGAAACTCGTTTTAGAAATTTTTCAGCAGATCCCTTTTACCATATCACTTTTAGACCCGCAAGCTCTTCCATCTCATGCCAAACACATTTAGTATAAGGGCATCTTACCAGAAAATGGCTGATATTTCTTTGCAATCGCTTATGTGGATACACCAAATACTAGTACATGCCTACTTTTTGGGAGTATTTCTCAAGTCGAGGTTTATTTTTTAGTGCCACCTATATGAATGTTCGCCTTACTTTCCATAGTAGTTTTTCTACCACTAGCACTGCTCATTCTATATATCATTGTAAAACATTCCTTTGTAGCCTAGCTTGGCCGTATGTGTCTTGTGGATTATTTTTCCATACTAATTGATCTCAGCTTTCCATTTTTTAATCTTCACATGACTTCTAATTAATACCTCCAGGCACGCATTCCATCTGTCAACATTGTTCCTCTAGTCCTAATTAGTTGGCTCTTATCCATACTGGTCAGTTACATGTTGGTGGTCACAGAGATGCCACTTGTGAGACTTTATAGACATCTATGCGTTCCCACATCCGACCTAAGGATATGCACTGAATCTTACTTGTTCCCTCATTGCCAATTCTCTCGTGCTAGCACGTTGCTTACAAGAGGGAAAGCTACCACTAGTGCCTTCCGTGACAATAGAAACATTAGTAAAAGATTCGCTTTCTGGATTCTTGAGGCTCTACATGTGCTTGGATATTGACCTACTTTCATAGTACTCACTCAGTAAATTAATCTCCACATACTTCTATCGTGCAAGGGCTTTCCCCAAAGTAATGTATATGTTATAACTCCTATTCTCCTCGCTTCCTTTGGTTTTGCTATATGAGTTCATTTAATGTGTGGTGTTCTATCCTTTTCTTTTTCGCGCCAATAGAAATCTAAATACTCTTTCCCGAAAATTTCAAGAACTTCTACTCGGGATTTATGCCAAGGTATGCCAATATACCTGATCGATTTTCCAAGAAAACTAATTTTACTAATCTTTCTTCCTTTCATTCTTTTGAAAAGGGAAAATCTATTAAAACATCTCTTTCATGCCCCTCCTTAACTCATTAAAAGGCATGGTATGTTTTTAAAGCATGTTCACATCGCCCCCTATTGTAATACCGTAGATATCAATTATCTCTTTCGAAATTTTTCACATCCCTAGAGATCCATCATAACGAACAACACATCATCAACTAAAAATAAGCGGGTCAAATAAAAATTCCGCCTTTCTTTTATCCCCTTGCATCCCGTTCTTTCCGGCTACCCAAATTTCTTTTCTTAATCCCCTCGCCTATAATAACTTAGAAGGAACAAGATGGGGGACAAAAGAGTGCATCATCGCCTAAGTATGTCTCAGTAGGGGTGTGAAGAACTTGGTGGCATAACCATTGAATAAATATAATCGCAGAAGGATGTGTAAGTAACACATCCCATTATCCAGCTTAACCACCGAAGGTTGTAGTCTCGACATGCATTAACGATGAGTTTTCAATACGTCCAATTAGCTTTGTCGTACACCTCAAATAAATCCAATTCCCTATTATCATGGATTGTAAATCCTTGAGTTCTGATAGAGTGTATGCCTTCCTATGCCACTCAATGGCATCATGGGAGTTTGAGGCCTTTGATTTGTAGGTTTTCAACTCCGCATTAGCTAATTGCTACAAACAGACTTATTATCAAACAAAAAAAGATGCAAACCAAAAACATACACATCAACACAAAGATTTTACCCGGAAATCCAAACCGGGAAAACCAGTGATGATTTTTTAGTATGTTCATATTTATATATATATATTAGGCATCCATAAACCGTACAATCCATACATTGATTAGGGAATTACAAAACCATGGGCTAAACCATCACGTGCCACAATGCCACTAAAACAAAAATGTGTACAGAAAACCACCAAAAACGGTTGCAAAATAGAGCCATTTTTTTCTTTTCCAATTTGTAATATCACATCAACACACACAATTTTACTTGGAAACCAAACCGAGTAAACCTTAAAAGATTTATCATTATATTCATCTTTAAATATTACAATATATATATATATATATATATATATATATATATATATATATCCGGCGTACATGTGTAGACCGCTAATCCATTTACTACCTTGGATTAGGTAATATACAAAACCATGGGCTAAACTATTTTTTTCTTGAAACTCGCTAACTACTTAGATGAATTTATCGTACACAGGCAACTAAAAAACTAAACCAAATTTACTTTCACTCAAGATACAAAGTTTCTTAACAATTTATAAGTGTAGAAAATCCAAAAAATTCTAATCTCTGCTAATATGAGCTATCTCGAAGATATAATTTCTTCTCATAGAAACACAAAATTTCTCTACTAAAACTTTGACAAAATAGTATCAGGAACATAAATAAACACAATTCACACAATCTATTACAGATACAAAATTTTCTAGGGAACGCAATTGGGAAAAACCCTCCGATTGTTGAAAATATTATCAATAGAAACTGCGAGGAATGATATCTCTACAATACAACTCTCGTATTCAATAAAGAGAATACACCCTTTCTCTCTCGCCTTGCCTAGGCTTGAAAAACACGCTTTGTTGTAGCCTCGATTTTCTCCCTAAATTCTGATACAATAGGTGCTCCTCTAGTAAATAGGAATTTCCTCCTATTTCGATGCGCACCACCCAAGGGAACTCTTCCTCACAATAATTCTATGCACAAGTTTCTCTTAGCACTCTCTTTCCTCACAAGCTCGCACACAACCTTGGTGCGTACTCACTATTTTCTTTGTCTCACTGTAAACATTTCCATGCTCACAAAAACATGACTAGCTATGTGTATTTCTCCTCTTTAAAGCAATTCAAATGGCCAAATTTGGTGAGTTTCTAATTAAGGAGTTTCGCTTTTTGTGATTGTTTGAGTTTTGAGTAGTGAGTTAACCACTCATGTAACTCCTCCCATCTCTTGAGACTCAATCCACAAGTTATTTTCCTTTATTAACTCACACTAGAAGACTCGGATAACTCAAAATTCTCTTCCACTTTGACACATCGGTTAATCGTTTGCATGAACACTTCCTAAATTTTAGGAATTTGCCCTTAAATTTTAGAACTCATCCTACTTTTAGGAATGAGCCCTAACTCATTGAACTTGTACAGGCTCAAGGAGAACCTCAAGAGGTTCTGAATTAAGGCACAAAACAATAGAACTCGTCAAGCATAAATTTCAACACTCCCTCTACGAGGAAGGTGTTCCCCGGAAGAAATTCATCCACCTAGATCTGTCTCCAACACTCGCCGAGTCTTTCGGCCAGTAACTTTCTCCCTTTGAACTAGAAGGCTTCCAGCTTTCTTTGTGGAACCTACTTTGAAGACCCTGTTCTTTCCCACCATGTTCGTCAAGTCCAAATTTTTCCACTAGTCAATGGATCATAACTCCTTACGAATACAAACCGTGAAAGCGTGGCCTATAAGACACATGGATGTCGAGATAGTCATCACATGAATCTGAGTTTTGTCCTTCATACACATTCTAATACTGCCATTATAAGACAGTTTGAGAGAAGGTAAAGATCTTGTCCCAAGAGTTACATTCACTATAGTCACAAAGACACCACACCCATTACATCATGAAGATATTATCGGTGTGCCAAGATTTTTATTGAGAGACCAAACAGGTTTGTCACCTCTAAATGACAGAATATATGCTTAGAGAGTCATTATATGCTAAGAGATCAAATGAATGTTTAATATATTGCCACATTCATCCTAAAGAACATATGTTTGTTGAGAATGTCATGTAATACAAATTCTATAATATTGTTGAGGTTGTTTGTCAATATGTCAAGACATATATGTTTAAGTCCATTCATACTTTTCAGCCATATATATTAGATCTGTCTCCAAACAACCACTTAGATAATCACCATAGGAACCTGAATTTTGTAAATTACTTGAATGCTGGAAACTGAGGCATCTGAATCCACAAATTTAATCTGTTATTTGAATGTCAGAGGCATGAACTCATATTTAAAAAATATAGGATGATATTAATTGTTTTTTAGCATAGGATCTGTATCTAGAAGCAATGAAGTAGACAAGTATGTAGGCACTTACATGATACTACAACGTATTGCTTAAAATGATACCTAAAGGCTCCATTGGATTATATCAAATGCAATTTGTTGGTGTAAGGATTTTATTTACATAAGTCACGAGGATAAAACAACGACCAGATCTACCCATTCAACATAAATGATAAAGACACTCAACTACAAGTTTCAAAGCAGTGAATAATTCAGAAATTTTGCCACATTTGAATGGATCTAACTTTTATGGCAAGCATATGATAAAAGTTGGTCTTTGTGTCCAAGGCATCAAATTCATTTAGCATAACATGTATGATTTTCAAATTTGACGGAACACTCAATATTGTTAGGTATTAAATTTTAATGTTTGTTTCTGCTCTGTGATGTTCTGTGATTAGATGGTGGGGTATATTTTTGAACAAAAATCCATTTTTGGTGAGGATTTGTTGAAATGTATTCTTAGATTATTTCTGTGAAGAAAAATTCACTAGCTGATATGGAATTTTTAAGTCATCTTGGTTGAAGAGCATACTATATGCTGATGATGTTACCCAAAACAAACTCTATGTTGCTTTATCGAATACTTTATGATCTATTTTTCTTTCATGAACTTTTGGGATCCTCAGTCTGGATTTGTCAACTTCTGTTGGACATAAGGAAATATGTGCCTCCCTTGGTTAAATAACATTTTTGAGCATCAGTGTCGTGGGGCTTTCACATTTTTTGGCAATGAGTAGCTACATAATTATTCTTTGTCCTTCTAGAGAGTCTTAATCCCAATTTGTAAATTTGTATTTTGAAAAATATATTTAGATCTTTGATGTCCAATGGTACTTCCCTTATGCATGCAGAAGGGTCCCTGCCACTCCCCTGGTCTATCAAGATGAAAATTGCATTAGGTGCAGCAAAAGGTCTGGCATTTCTTCATGGAGGGGCTGAAAGACCAATGATTTATCGGGATTTTAAAACATGCAATATTTTGTTGGATTCAGTTTGTACCTACAACTTCAAAATTATGAGATGACTCAGTGTTACACTTTGGATTCTCTTAAGTCTTTATGGCGAGATATGTACTTCGTGCAGGAATACAATGCCAAGCTGTTTGATTTTGGACTAGCAAAATATGGACCTGAGGGAAACCACCCATGTTTCAACTCAAGTTATGGGAACATATGGTTATGTTGCTCCAGAATATGTAATGACTGGTGAGAATTTTAACCAGTTTAAAACCTGTGGCACTAATATCTTGGTGAGGAAATTTTAAGATTGATACAAATCAACAAGATTTCTAGCCTCTTTAAGGGTCCTGTCTAGTAAATGGGGCAAGTAGCAAAACTGACAAGTTTGTTCTGGGAGAATTTTTCAGGTCTCGTCCTATTGGCCTATTGTCGAATGTAGACCAACCAATGTTCAAGACTCAGGATAGTTTATATGAGGTTGAATTTTCCTTAATTTATGAAAAAAGTATCTAAACATTCATACGTCTCCTAAAAGAAACATGTGTTTGGTGATACATATTTAAGTTGATCTCAATGTACTCTTCATTGGATTCTCTCTTATTCTTGAGTTATATATTAGCACAGGCATTTCCTTTTTTACATTTCCTATTACTGATGTGAATTTTAATAAAATTTAGCATAGACATTTCAGAGATTTACAAAGATAAACAAGACTAACTGAGTCAATGATTAAGGTTGGAAGTTAGGACAGTTTACAAACTGCATTTTTGTTCAGTGTCTGGATTGATGCATCCAACAATAATCCTATTAAAACCTTTAGATTGAGAGGTTATTATAATACACAATTTGGCTTTCTTCAGTTCATACTATCTAGGTTTTTAGCTTTACTAGTTCACACTCTACTGTTTCAAACATCTTCCAGGCTTCAAAATCACTCATCTCCTACCATCTGAAGCTAAAGTGAATAATCCCCTGAAAGAGAACTTTGGATAAATTGGAATATCTAATCTTGTGCATATAGGATGCTCTTTGCAGAGACCTGGATCAGTGGGAAGGAGGGTGTCTTATGTGATTGTAAAAAGGGCCTGGACGGAGATACTATTGCAAGGGTCTCATGGGTGGACGTAAGAGATCTCCTCGAGATCTCATGAATCTGCATACTGAGGTGGTGCTACTCTCTTCTTGTAACTTATTGCTTCTGTGTGTGAGCTCTACAAAGTAGGGAGGTGATCATCCTGTTGTGTGGGTTGATGGGAGTTATTCTAAGGCTCCTCCATTTGAGTCTGTTGTGGGTGGAAAAGCCGACAAGTCAAATTGTGCCCTTACTGGATGAATTTACAGCATCAAAGATTCTTTATTCAACATACTAGAAAATCTATTGTTTCAAGTGATACTATTGTTGAAGTCATATAAGGAAGCCTCTATTGCCTACATATTAGATAAAACCTTTGTACAGTGCAAAACTTTGTAGTGATATCTTTTGCTAATATTTGAAGTGTTTTCTTCCACTTCTAACATCCAAATATACAATGCATATAACCTATAAAATTATAATATAACTTCATACATTGCAGTGCTCTCTCTAAAAAAGGTTCTGAGAAATCCCTAAGCTCAGAAATATTTCCTTCACTGAAAACTATCAAGTCTCTGCATCTGAAAGAATTTGAACAGGAATAGTTTTCCATCCCATAAAACATATTGGTCCCCAATTTTTTTACCATATTCTTCATCTCATGGATCTATTTGCAAACCAATAGGGATTTCTAATAATTCTATAGAATCTAGATTTGCAAGACAATATTTTTGCTAGAGTTTTCTCTTCATGGATTTTTTGTTATGGGTCTATTTAAATTTGAATATTCTACTGCCTTCTTGATCACTAATCAAACTCATCACCACTATTACACATGGGATCATCACCAGGAGCTACATAAACATCATTTGGCTCAGAGTCCGAGGACTCCTCAAACTCCTCTCCAACCTCAATATCAGTGCTAGTAGTAGCATGAGCAACAACACTACACTTAGCAGAACTAGAAGAACACGTTTTCCAAATTTCACGAGAACTACTTCCCTCACGAGTCACCATGTGCCATGTTTGGTCTCAGTGGTTCGCTTCCTTCATCTCCTGGTTCAACTGCCATATCTTCATTAGAACCAACACCCTGAACTCCACTAGACAACGATTCACCATTTTGTACTAGTGATTCGCCATTTGTACTGGTGATTCGCCATGATTTTACAAGATAATATAATATCGTGAGAGATTCACCAAAAAAATTATATATACATATTATATTATTAATAAAATCGCCTTCCATTTTTCCTATGTATCATGGGGATTCGCCCATTTATTATACATATAAATTTAGGGGGGTTCTTAAAATTTTCCCTGTTGCCACCCATCCTTTACATGGGGGACGGATTTGAGGAGTGCAAAAATAATATTCTCCCGCTCAGGAAAGTCACGAATTGAGAAATATGCTTCTAATAGATTCAACCATTTATCTACAGCATCTGCATCTATTTGGCCCTCAAATATGGGAATGTCAAAGTTTACTTGTACCTTAAAAGGAGTGGCGCCTCTAGAGTGACCGTTGGATGTAGATGCACCACAGGTGGGTAGCCGTTGAAGGATCTGGCATGGAAAAATTTTGTGGCTAATATTCGCAGGTGGGCTAATTTTCCATGCTTTTCCAAAAAATAATATTCACCAATTTCCATTTTTTCCTAAAAGATATTCGCCAAAATTTTACAATACAAAATTATTTTACCTTAAAAATCGCAAAAAAATTATATAGAACAATATAAAATCATTGGAGATATAAATATTTCTACAAAAATATCGGCAAACATTTTACAATTTTCATATTAGGAACTAATAAGATTCGCCAAGGTTTCTAAACTTTAAGATAAACTTCCATCCTTAAGATTTTCCCTTGGATCTGGAAAAATTTATCCATCATCATGTTCCTTTGTTTCTCGAGGGCCTCCTCGAGCAATTTTTTGATAGGACCTCCTACTCCCTCATCTTTATTTTCTTCCCCCATGGACGGCCCTCAGGGTTTGCGAGGTTGATCTTGCAAAAGTTCAACCAGATCGATCCCTAACTCCTTATACCCCGACCTCTTTGGGGACATGCAAAGAAGGATCGAGAAAGATCAGACCACTCTGATACCAATGATCCAGATTTATGCAAGAACAAAATGAAATACAAAAATACACATAAAAGCAGAGATGCAGCAGAAATAAAACTTCATTCCATTAATAACAAATAACTAAAATATGCTTATAGACAGAATGGAAATAAACTAGCCAGGTCATTGGTAGCTTATCTTTGAGAAGAGATGTGGCAGCGACAGGCCTCTGAAATGTGTTGTAATGAGGCTTGAGGGCCTATTTATTATTTAGAAATAATGGATAACCCTAAACATCCAAAAACCTAACCCTAGGAGATGAAGCGCGAAAACTATGGGCCCCGTTTGGGTAAATTGGTACATCAATCTTCCCGGGGACATAACTTTGGCATACGATCTTCGTTTGACGCGCACAATACCTCGTTAGAAATATCTATCTGAGGACTACAACTTTTCATGTGAATAATATGAAATGAACTTCCATGTTTCTCACATTTTTTCCAAAAAACGCCATTTAGGGCCTCAAAACGGCTCTGGAAGTTCAGAACCCGAAAAACTGCTAAAAATAGTCAATTATGCTACAATTAAGGAAACTAAAAAACTGAAAGAAACAATGGTGAGGTCCCAAGTGGAATAGGCGGGTGGCCACCAATATCCACCTGGATCACCCTAAATATTAAACACATGATATCACAAAAGGCCATGAGAGGGCAGTTAAAAATTCGTAATGTTATGGCCATGAGTGGCTAGTCAAAATTCTTGTTCTTACCAACACAGAGAAAAATTTAACAAGAATCTTGTTAAGGTTAAGACCCCAGACTCTGAATAATCCCACCACCAAATTGTCGAATGGTTTATAATCTGGAAATACAGGTTTTTCACACCAATGTGAGGCTTATGAACCCATAAACCCCTAAAAAAAATATTACATTAAAGGTAGGGTAAGGAACCTGGTGGCACGAGAAAACCTCATCAACGTGAATCCAAGCCATACCATTAGAAAAGGTAAAATTGTACCTATATATACCATGGCAAAAAGAGGCTAAGATAAGGGTTTTACTATTACCAAAATATTACAACCAAGTGATTTAATTAAATTAAAGATTACATGAGTGATATTATAACCACTGTCTCTCCCATATTTCATACAAACAATAAGCTTTGCGCATTATAACCCAAGAAAATTTTGGAGACGACTCTGGTAAGACAAAGAAGCTACACACACGATGTGAAGGTAGTTATAATTACTCATAGTTGACTGCAACTAGGAACCCTTGTCGCCACAAGGTGGAAAATGGGTATAGTGCGTCAACTCCTGGATGACCATCGTGGTGATCTGCTACAGAGTTTTCCATGGGAAATAACATGCACATTAGTATCTACACTTTACCTAGAAACACTGCCTAGCAACAAGAAAAAAAATGTTTCTAGGTTATTTCAAGGTTTTTAGAAGAATTAGGGTAACGTAATTTCATTTAATAATAAAACCTAAATAGAAACAGGAAAACCTTTAATTAATCGACATTCATCTTCCCTGAAACAAATAATGCGTGATGCATATTTCTGATTCTGCAAAGGGCTCTTTGTTTCCTCAAAACGTTCGAGCAAATAGAAAAAAGAAAGTTTTCGCAAGTTTTAACAATCTAGGGTTTTTATGATTTGTTTCTGATTCTGCAAATGGCTCTTTGTTTCCTCAAAACGTTCGAGCAAATAGAAAAAATGAAGTTTTGGCAAGTTTTAATAATATAGGGTTTTTATGAGATTTGTGTTATCAAATCTAGTTTGATTTTGATTATGATGGTTCTTCCTCTCCTTAGTAACCATGTCTTTCTCCCTTTGAGAATACACTTGGGTCTCAAGGACCCTCATGTATTCCTTTATAGGACCAAAAATAGTGCCTCTAGTGGAAAATGGAACGTAGGAAGGAGGCACATGAACAAACCCGTTACACAATGAAAGAGTGTGGCAGTTCTATGTTGTACACAGTGAAAGAGATAGTGACAGTTCTATGCCGTGCCCAGTGAATGTGGTGTGTGATAAACTAACATGTTTCCTTCATTATCATCGTGCAACCATCGTATTGGCTAGCCACGTTGGAAAGCATATTATTTTTTAGGCCAGTGAATTTTCTATAGTGTCTTGAGGAAGAACCTCATAATAAAATGCCTACGAGTGTAATTAACACATTATTGGAAAGCATAATAAGATACAGTTATTCGATGCTCCCTACAAGCATAATAAGATAAAATTATTTGGTGCTCCTTATAGGTTATTTTTGCAGGACTGTGTGCCTTTCTATCATGTTTTATTCACATTTTATGTAAACCACTTCCATTTTAATGAAAATTGTTGGTTTTTTCCTTTTGAAAAAAAACACAAAAAGATACAATTATTAGTATAGGAAAATCTATAGTCATCAAAATATTAGAGGTTATGTCATGATCATTAGTGTAACTTTGGGTAACTCACTTTTCAAGTAACTCAAATATAGTGATATTAAATCACTAATTCTAAATTTATTAGAGCTTACATCTCCTCTGTGTAAACTTCACATAGTCAAAATTCCTTAAATTTAAAAAAATACAGCCTATTGATTATTTTATATATTTTATTGTTTATTTAATTTATTTTGTTGATTCATATTAATTAATGGTTTTATTATGATATATTATAATAATAATCATTCTCATTATAAGTATTATCAACCTAGATCCATCTTAATTCTAGAAACTCAGGATTTATCAAGCGAAGAGAGATCAAATCTCATGACATGCAAACCTCGTTTAGAGTGAAAAGAGATTTGATCTCTCTCGATGTTTGGTAGATCCAGAGTTTAGATGGATCAAAGTTGGTATATAACATTTTCAAAATATTAATAACAAACAAATTTAATATGGGTTATATATATGTAGAGAGAGGGGGGTTCTTTTTAATTCATGGTATGAGGGATATTTGTAACTCCTTCACTTTTTAATATGGATTTGACATGTAACATTTTAGAAAATATTAATAACGAAAATATTTTTATACATACATACATACATAAACAAAAAGGCATATAGATAAACATGCAACTATGGATATATGTTTTAGACTTTCTTTCTTTCTTTTTTGTAAATTCCGTAGGACCTGCTATTTTCTATTATTTAGGGCAAGTTGCTAAATAAAACATCATCAGTTTGGTGCCTCAACCCGCCCGAAGGAAACCGGGTCTGTTGGCCACCTTAAGGAGTTAAAAGCCAACCAAAATTGGTATTGTTTCAATCTAGCTGTAGCAGCGAGTACTACTCTACTATGTCCATAATACTTACATATAAAGCAGCAACTATAATTTCTATTAAAAAAATTCATATAGAAAGACTAAGAAAAAAGCTAGTTATCCATCAGAAGAGTACACTTATGCTGGATCTCTAGTTGAAGACCCTGGTGTCTCCACTTGTTGCAGTGATAACAACTACTGCTCCATTCTCCCTATGCGAGCATTCTGTTGCATTTTTGTCTTGGTCATAGCCCTCATGTCCTGTTTTATCTGATTCAGCTCAAAGAGAAGAGATGTTTGAGTTTCCTGCTGTTGCATACTAATCAGAGCTTTTGCCAAAACATTCTTGAATTTCCAATAAGTTTTGATTGACTATTGGAATAAGGATAGCCTTCCCCTAATGCTCCCCGGGTCTGTAATAAAATCAATGTTTTCTTGTTGTTCCTGTATATCCCCCTCATCCTTAGAACTATGTTTCTCCCAGCCATGATTTTTTTGACGAATTTCAGCTGGGGTATTTGCTGTGAAATTTTCCGCTAATTGCTCTATAACCTGCTGGTTGGATTTCCAACCTTGTTTAGAAGGTCCAGGCTTGACTTCAGGTTTCAGATCTCTATCAACTTGTTTGCAAGTTGTAGCCTGAGACTGTGACATTCTCGAAGCGAGAAATCCCACAAAACTTGCTCCAACTGGTCTCAGGCAGCAATGGCTTCCCTTGTGTCTTGGGTTGATCAATCTGCAGAGCGTTGTGATCTGAAGCTAAAACAATGGGAGGGAAGTCTGCGAAACTAGAAGTTAAGATGGTAAAGGATGGCAGCATGCGCATGCAATTAAGACCGAGCATGCCACCAGCTTACTTCATAATTGCTTTGTTCTATGGGCACATGCAAAGGACTAAGTCCTTACTGCATAGGGTGACAACCATATCCTCGAGGAGTGAAATCTGACATTCGATTGACATGCAACCGCTAATATAGGTTGCACCCCGATCGGGGGTCATCTTTGAGATCTTTGTCTAGAATGATTTGCAAAGAATGCAATTCGATATTCCATATCCTAGCTGATGGAGTGATGTCAAGATGTCTGTCAAGATTTTGACATCCCCAATTTTCTAGATAGTCAGCCACTTCATTACACGCTCTTCGAATGTGAGAGGGAATAAGATAATCAATTTGATTGACCAGATAACCTATATCTTGGATTAAGGTTGTTGTGCGCCAACTTTTGCTAATTTTCTCCCATTTAATACCTTACTGAAGCTTGGTCAAGACTCCTATAACCATAGCCGAATCTCCCTCTATGATTAACCTTTGAAAATTTTCTCTTTTTGCTATAATTAACCCCTATTGAAGAGCACTGAGTTCTACCTCATTGTTTGTTGCATAACCTAAATCCATTGCATACACTTTGTAGACAATGCCTTGGGGGTCTCTGAAAACACCGCCTATGCCAGCTTGCCCTGGATTTCCTTTAGAGGCACCATCAAAATTTAACTTGATGAAACCCATTTGAGGAAGCTGCCAACACTAATGTAAATTATGTCTAGGAGCTCTAAATTTCCAGAGATGAGGTGCGAGCATTTGAGGGTTGATATTTAAACTATTCAGGATTTGAGCTTCAATCCCAGCTACTTTCCAATCTTCATTTGTCCATGTTTCAACAAGGATTGTTTCTCTTATATTAGCAACTAACTTATCCCATATACTACTATGTGGTTTTTCCTCACCTCTGAAAATCCGCTGATTGCGTTCTTTCCAGATATCCCAAACTAAAAATCCCAGCGCGAGCTTCCAAGCTCGATTTATAACTCCACATTTATATCCTCCTTTTCTCCAATTCAATATTGTGGAAGTGATACTTGAAGGATCCCGATTCGATTGTTTGAACAGAATTTCCATCCTTCTCCAAAGAGGCTCAACAAAGGCATAGCTATTTAAAATATGTTCAATTGTTTCATTAGATTGTCTGCATAAGGAGCATACCGATGGGCCATACATACCACGCTTCTGTAAGTTATCCCAGGTTAAGATTTTCTTATGACTGAGGATCCATAGAAATTATTCAACTTTAGGTCAATGATTCATTGACAAGATTTTCTTCCAAATTGCGGAGCCTTGATCGTTATGAATGCGAGCTTGAATCTTATAACCCTCATTTATGGTGAACATTCCGCTTGTTTGGTAACCCCAGTGGAGAATGTCTTTGCCTTCTTTAACTGGGATTTTCCTAGTGTTCAACTCTCTGTCATAATTGTTCCATTGCATTGTGTCTGGTGCATTGGTCCATGCTACTTTCTCCTTCCATTTCCTCCAGTGATTCTGTTGATGTTGAGTCCAATAGTTACAAACAAATCTGTTATGAGGGGTATTGGTAAATAAGAATAATTCACCAAGGTCAAGGCTGCTAAATAATTTCTCTCGTTGTTGCCATGAGTCCTCCCAGAAAAGTGCAGTCTTGTCTTCCCTTATTTCCCAGAAACTGAGTTGTCTAATAAGAAATCTGTTGACTGCTACAAGATTCCAAATGGAAAATCCTTTTGGTACTAAGTCAATTTTTAATTTTCCAGACACTGACCTCGGCATCTCATACTTGCTTTCCCAAATTCTCTTCCATAAATCCTAACCACCCTGAAGCCATCTCCACCAAATTTTTGCACCCATCACTTGATTGAGCATAAAGGGATCACAGAGTCGAAGGCCCTCTGATGATTTAGGTTTAATCAACTTCTCCCATGACATAAGAGCCCACTTCCGGCTGTTCTGAGCTCCTTGCCATAAGAATTTTTTGAAGATATTTACCAGTTGAGTGCATATGCTTTTCGGTGTTGCTCTACCTGACAGTTGATAAATTGGGATTGACTGTAGAACTGATTTTAGAAAAATTAATCTACCAGGAGCATTCAGTGCTCGAAATGCCCAATTTTGAAGTTTTTTCTCCATTTTAGTAATAAGGTCTCGCCAATCTGCAATTCGTAACTGAGTTTTACATAAAGGGATTCCCAGATACTTCATGGGAAAGGAGCCAATACGGAAACCCAAAAGTCTTGCCAGGAACACCTGAGAGTCATTGTTAACATTTAAAAAATAAACATAAGATTTTTCATTGTTAACAAGAGTTCCTGAAGCAGCCATAAATATTTCGAGTATTTGAAGAATAGTTTTGATCTCTCCTACAGAAGCTTGACAAAACAGCAATATATCGTCAACAAATTGTTGATGAGTCAAAGCTATAGTCGATCCCCATAATTTCAGGCCTTTGAGCTTGCCTTCTGATAAATAGGCCTTGATAAGACGACCTAAACCTTCGGCTGCCAAGATAAACAGAAAAGGCGACAGGGCGACTCCCTGTCTTAGGCCTCACGATATATTGAAAGGCTGCGATGGGATACCATTGAGTAGAATAGAAAATTTCGGAGTGGAAATGAAAGAGTGAAGCCATTGCACCCATCACTGATCAAATCCGAAAGCTTTTAACACTGCCAATAGATAATACCAATTGATTCTATCATAAGCTTTTGCTAAATCCAGTTTTATCATCATTCCTTTAACTTTCTTTGATTGCGAGGAATGAATGGCTTCTTGTGTAGTAACTATGCCATCAAGAATTTGTCTCCCTGTTACAAAACATGTTTTCTCAAGAGAGATTAGCATAGGGAGAAGCGATTTGAGTCTATTGACCATTATAGTTGATAAAATTTTATAGATCACATTGCATAGTGCAATAGGACGAAATCGGTTTATCTGCATGCTCTTGTTTAGGAATGAGAGTGATAAAGGTTGAATTAAGAGATGGGTATACCTTTCGGTGTCTCCTGGATTCCTACCACCTTCGTGATGTCCTGACCCATAAACTTCCAGGCAGCCTTGAAAAATTCAGCAGTGAAACCATCGAGTCCTGGAGCTTTATTCCTCGGCATATGCATAACAACTGCTGCCACCTCCTCCAAACTGACTTCGCGAAGCAGAGCAAGGCTCTATTCCCGAGTTATAATGGAGGGTATATATCTTGTGACTTTAGCTATGTCTGCATCTCTATTCGGAGTTGGCTCTGTTAATAAATTTTGGAAATGATCCCTCAATTCCTGTTCCATTCCTTCATGTTGAGACACTCTATTCCTTGTCTGATCTTTCAAAGAAAATATTTTGTTATGTTGCCTACGTTGAATCATAGTTTTGTGAAAAAAGCTTGTATTTTTCTCACCTTCCCGCAGCCATTGAATTCGAGATTTTTGCTTCCATAAAATCTCTTCTCGGTTCTTGTGTTCCTCAAGACTGCTGAGAGTGTGACCTTCCTCTATAATCAAAGCTTATGTTCGGCCATTCAGAATCATTTGTTGTTGAAGATCTTTCATTTTCTCTTTTAGGCAGATCTAATCCTGATGAATATTGCCAAATTGTTCTTTATTCCACTGTTTGATCTCTGTCTTCAGCTGCTTAAGTTGTAACTGAAAAGAATGCATCTTATTTCTCCCAGGACTTGGATTCGCTTCCCACCATTGCTTGGCTTTTTCCAAAAACTGAGGATCACGAAGCCAGAAGAGCTCAAATCGAAAAGGTCGATTCTGAGGGCCATCTTTTACATCAATGTCTATACAGATTGGCCAGTGGTCAAATCCCAAATATGGGAGAATTGCTGCCTCATAATAAACATCTAAGCTGACTAGATCTTCTAAGGCTAGGAACCGGTCCAATCTAGAGGTTATTTGAAATCTTTCACCGCGCCTGTTATTCCAGGTAAACTTGCCATTTACAGTTGGAATGTCCACCAGATGTAGATCGGCTAGAAGATCTCTGAACAACCCCATATCTGGATCTTCTCTTCTCAGCCCTCCTTTTTTTCATCTAAGTTTAGAATCATATTAAAATATCCTCCCACAAGCCAATACTTCTCTTGATACATTTGATGGAGTGTTCTTATTTCATTAAGAAAACTTACGCGCTCTCCGGGAATCGAAGGGCCATACACAGCGGATATTAGGATAATTTCTTGAGAACCTATCTGTCTAAAATATCCTAATAAGATTCTGGGGAAAGCAAACCACCCATCCACTGTTATTTCTGTTGTATTCCAAAGAATAGTTATTCCACCTGTTGTTCCTCGAGAGTCAATTGCCATAGCCTCGTAGTAAGGGCGAAAATTTTGAAGAATACTATTCAACTTGATTCCTGTTATTTTAGTTTCTTGAATTAACATAACTTGCGGCTTTTCAAATCTCAACTTCTCTTTTAAATATCTCTGCTTGCCTTTACTATTAAGGCCTCTAATATTCCATGAGATTACTTTCATTGAGAAAATTTAGGAGTTTGTTGAAATACCATTGTTAACTGTACTATCTTACCTGTATTTATCAGCGTTTCTCCTACTAATTGTATAGATTCTTGCAAGGTTCTTCTTCCTCTTTTCTTTGGAGCTTTTTGAGTAAAGAACCTTCGAATATGAAAGAACATGTATTAATATTTTAATGTGTAGAAGATAAAAATAAAAATAAAAAATAAAAAAATGTCAACTATGTATATATTATAAAATAATTGAAAAATAAATAAATATAAAAATTGTTATAACATTTTATTTGTGTGTTGCTCAAAACCAACATAGATTCATTTTAATTTTGGATCTGGAAAAAATCAAAATAAATCAATTTTTTCTAGGTAAAAATATTTCCTTAAATTTTACAAAAAAAAAAAATTGCATCTTAAACAATTTAATTTCTCACAACTTAATAAATCCATAATTAAAAAGATTATATACTCTTTTTAAAATTTTAAAAAACTAGAAGTTGCCCCTAAAGGTGCAAGAATACACCGAAGGTATAGAAGAACTGAAAAGATCCTCTCCCCATTATATGTTTATGAGTTTAGATAAACAGGAGCAAGTAATTGTGGAATTTAAGCATGCATCACAAATTTGAACAACTTCGGCTATTCAAAAAAGGTGGAGATAAAACAAATCCATCCGGACACACGAAATAAAATGGATAGGACATATGTTGTACAGTTTTTGATCTCACCTGGTAACCCACCTTGTCCCTGTGTTCTCAAGAGTTACCGGATACATCTGAAATCAGCCCCCGTAGGAACCTCCGACATTTTAAGGTGGAACCTGTTGTACCAGAAACAGAACTGCTGCCTTCATTTCTCTTCAAAAAAACAGTCCACAAACGGCAACGGAACAAAAAACAGAGTTTTCTACAGCTATTCCCATTTCTGAAGGTGAAGGCCTGAAACCATTTTCGTTTCTTAGGGCCGTTTATTAACTTTTAAATACCGGAAATAATTTCCAGTCATTTGCCTTGGGAGTTATGTCATTTTCAAGCTCCGCAAATACAACTCCACAGTAAATTGACTTCAATCCTGGCTCTGTTCTATACCCACAACACAAATTGCAGTTCAAGGTACGGATAAGAAGAATCTTTATGCGTAATTTCATGATAAATTTTCAATGTTTTCAATTATCATGGCATTTGATTAGCCTCTTCCCTGTTCCATTTAGTTTATTTGTATCCATTGATCTTTCCGAATTAATTGTCCCAATTGTGTCTATAATTGAGATTTCAATCTTGTCATGTCGATTACTTCTCATCAACTACAGTTTGTGAAGTGGGTTCTTGGTTTCTCGCTTTCTCTGTGTAAAGCAGTTGGAATTCTATAATTTCTTTTTATTTCGGTGGAAGAGAAACACAAATTATAAGATATTTAGGAAGAGAAACCCAAATTGTCAGATATTTACGAAGAAAAACCCAGATTGTCAGATATTTAGGAATTTAGGCCTTACTAAAGAAGGACTTGATGGGAGTTTTTGGTTATATTAAATACTTCTTGGCGACTTAATGGGAGTTTTTGGTTATATATTAAATATCTCTTGGCATACAAATTAACCGAAGCCCTGTTTACAACCTGTTTCACCAACTAAGCATACCTGCTTGACCCAATAATCAAGACCCAGTTGACAACCTAGACTGTATTTTGGGTTCACTAGACTGGCAAATTAATGCAACAATTTCCATGTTATATTAATATCGAAATTTAAATTTAAATGGGAGATCCTTGCTTCATGTTAAGGATGAATGGGGCCTGGAGTATGCCCTAAAACTGTTTTTGCTTGGCTAAGAGCTCGTAGTTTATCAAATGAATGAAAAGTACTGGAATGCATGGAAAGGAAATGCGTTCAAAACTAGAATTACTTGTGTTTTTGCATTGGGCTATTTTAGTCTAAGTTATTGTATTTGAGAGGGAAACGACAGATGAAGATATTTTCTTAAGGTCTTTTAAACTCAACCTAAAAATAATTTCTAGAAGAAAGTATTAGGGTATCATGGGTAGTCTACATTTATTGGAAGAATTCTTTGTCATATTTCCTGGGTGACAAAGAGATTTGGACTAGTGACCTTTTTATTTAAATTATGTTAGCATAACATTCATTCACCAATCCAAAACCCTATAAACTTAATAAAGTTTAAAAATTAGAAACTTGAAAAATACTAATTTTACTGTGAATTTAAATTCATGATAAATTCTAAATTTAATTTAATTATCTTCATTTCAAATTTGATAAATCAAATTACTATTATATCACTAACCACAAAAAAAACTTCCTTATTTGTGACAAATAAAAAAACTAATTTTAATAAAAAAACATAAATAACATTTTTATCCAAGTCAACATTGTTGAATTTATTAAGTGTGGAGTATAATTAAGAATAATGATATGGTTCCCACTATCCAGATAATTTATAATAATATCTTTTAATATTTTAAAATCAATTTAATATATTTAAAATACATTTATTTTTATATAAATATGGCTGGAGTGAAAGTCTGTCCCCTCACAGACCACCAGCAGTAATTCCAGGTGACCCTGGTTTTCCTTGAATAACAGTGATGAGTCAGCCTGCATTCACAGATAGAAGCCAGTGTTGGTTGTCCCCACTGCTGGTTTGACCACTGAGTTATGATAGTTTTCCCATGCTATAAAAAAAAAGTTAAAGATGAATGTTGAAGTCAAATGCTTTCTTTTAATTAAAATTCACCGTACAAATAAAGAAAGGTGCACCAAACAAACGGTATCTAGTCTCCATGATCTCCCCACTCTGCTTCATCTTCAGTGTTGTTTTTTCTCTCCCCTCATTTGCTGTGCGGAACCTCCAAACTCCTTTTCACATTCCTCTTGTTCCTCGTTTTTGGTAACATAGGTGGGAACCATCGAGGATGTCTTTGGGAAAGAGTAAATATTAAGCACTATGTAGTGATTGCTGTCCATTGAATATCACTTTATTCTCATCCTCCAAACTCTGTTTCTCATTCCTCATGTTTCTTGTTTCTGGTAACATAGATTGAAACCGTTGAGAGTGCCCTTGCTGAAGGGTAAGTACATTTCCATCGTATTCATTGAATATCACTTTATATCACTTTATTCTCATCCAAGAGACACTGATGACACAATGTAAAGACAGTGAGTTGATCATTGACTTACTGCATGATGTTTAAAGCGGCATGTACCTCTGTGGCAGAGCAGCCCAATGGCCAGGGGCAAGTCCTGGGTTCAATTTCAGCTTTTCCACTTTTCTATGTGGTATCAGAGACAGGTTAGCCCAAGGTCGATTAGGAGACCTCGGCCAAAGTGTGGCTTGAGGAGGAGTGTTCGACGTCGCAATCCACAAGTCAGGATGAACGATTAACTTTTAAGGTTGCTCGTCATAAAGGAAAATGTAGCTCAGTGGTTGAGCAAGGGTTCCCGGGTCTGATTCATTGCAGGTTCATTTTTCAATTTTCCTAACGCATGTTGAGAGTATGTTGATCGCCGATATATCTGCTGCTCCACACTCCATACAATATACTTTCTTCTCTGCCCTGTATAGAGAATTTGGTATTTTTAACGGGTTTTGTGGTAAATAGGCTCACAACATTTTGCCGGTGATACCTGGTAATCCACCCATCACCTACAGTGAACTACATTAAAGAAACAAGTGCGGATACACATTGTATATACGTTCATTCACCACCCAGCAACAATCAAAGCCAGTGAACCCCATACCCGATTCATTCAGGGGCATCCTCCTCTCTGTGTCTATAAAATGAACTGATGTCTATAAATTGTGTATGGATTAGGTTCTAAAAGAAACGTTTCAAGGGGCATATAAAATAGCTTGTTGAGCAAGGGTTCCCGGGTCTGATTCATTGCAGGTTCATTTTTCAATTTTCCTAACGCATGTTGAGAGTATGTTGATCGCCGATATATCTGCTGCTCCACACTCCATACAATATAGTTTCTTCTCTGCCCTGTATAGAGAATTTGGTATTTTTAACGGGTTTTGTGGTAAATAGGCTCACAACATTTTGCTGCCGGTGATACCTGGTAATCCACCCATCACCTACAGTGAACTACATTAAAGAAACAAGTGCGGATAGACATTGTATATACGTTCATTCACCACCCAGCAACAATCAAAGCCAGTGAACCCCATACCCGATTCATTCAGGGGCATCCTCCTCTCTGTGTCTATAAAATGAACTGATGTCTATAAATTGTGTATGGATTAGGTTCTAAAAGAAACGTTTCAAGGGGCATATAAAACAGCTTATGGTGAATGCGTGCACAGTATACATACACAGAATTAATCAATCCCCAATATAAACTATTTCTAAGCATTACATTTAAGTGGTCAGAAGAGGGATGATACTTACTAGAACACCTATTGATGTCTGATATTGCAGTAGTAATTCTTTTTCCTTCAGACCGAGCTCTGACCGGAGAATTCCTTTGCCTTCCATGGGCGGGGAATTGAAGCAGCTTGTGACACTGATGAGGAAGACCTCCATTTGGGTCACATCCCTTAAATGAATGTGTCCAGCATGGTAAAACTGCTGTAGCCATAGGAAAATATCCACAGCCGAGCGTATATGTAAAGCATACATACACACAATGAGGCAACGGTCGGATTTTAGAATTGGATGCTGTCAACTGCCTCTGTGCTTTTGCCTGAAAATTGCAGCAGCGGAGACAGTTAAATTAGAATCCCATGCACAGGGAGACACAGAGACTAAGAACATTCATACAAATCAGTAAAGCAAAATGGAAACATCCATCCGGCATCCGCGGCAAAAGCAAAATGGAAACATCCATCCGGCATCCGCGGCAACGGTAACAGAAGGAGGCAGAAATATCTGTCTTCCTGGAGTTGGAGTGGGAGTGACACGGATGTCATAGATCAACGGCTTAAAACAATCACAACTGTGCCCAGAAATGAACGGTAGAAAATGAAAATGTTGACGATGGTCTAGTGGAATTCTTCCAATATAATATAACACCTTCGGTGTAATTACTATTAATTACACTTAATATTATACATATGGTTGAAATAGCCCTAATTCTTCATATTTTTTCACCTCAGTGTTCCATATCATTCATCATGTTAATGAATTTCATATCATTCCCTACCATATATTATGTATTAATGAGTTTACTGTCATGTCGTACCGTATCAACTTGATAATTTTAGCTCTCTTGCCCATGGTTTTAGCGTGATAGCTTCTAACCCTGGGATTTTGATAGTATCGTACCCTTTGGCCTATCTTGTCCGTCTCTAGTTTTGACGCCATGTCCACTGGGACTAGAAATTTTGATAACATGTATATGTTCTCTTTGTGGCTAATTATGTCATATTTCTAATGTTAATTCACATCGATTTTCGTAAGTACATTATCTTTAACTTCGCAAAATTAAATTTTTACAAAGTTAAGTATTTTTTCATACACATAAAATGGTTGAATAAAAAGGAATATTATATTTTATAAAAATTTGAAATAAGAATAATTTTTTATGTTTTATGGAATAAATAATTATATTTTTTGAAAAAATCAAGTCAAACTTGTCAACTGATGTTATTTCAAGTGGTTGGGCAAAATGGTTGTTATCTTCTCCAACAAGGTTCAAATCTCTACTAGTGATGTGATGAGCTACAATGCCTTGATAAATATTGTTTCAATAGCTTCACACCTATGATAATTATTATTGTAATGGCATCGTGCCTATGAATATCATTGTATTGGATTTGAGCCTTATGAACTCTTAAATGAGTATACATTAAATGAGTATACATGTGCGCTGGCTTGGTACTAGCAACCTCACTCTAGCCCTCAAGCTAAGAGAGAAGTTGATTTCTTTCATAAAGAAAAAAAAAAAACAAACCAAACTTAAAACTCTAGCTAACAACGAAACTTAAAATTCTAACTAACAATATTTATCTTTACCATAAACAAAATACCTTATAAATAAAAATCAATACATATTTTAGATTTCAAAGAATAATATACTTATTAAGTTGTATTTATCAAATTGATTATTATTAAATAACTAATTCATTTCATTAAATTTAATTATATTTATTAATTTAATTATTATGTTATATTAAAATAATTCTAAGTTTGCTACCCCAATGAGGGTGTTGGAAAGTGTGCCAAGGAGGGAGGGGAGCAGACTTGCTACCCCACCACCATCTCGGGCATTAAAAAGAGGGATATCATGGCCAGTAGATCTTATGCACTCATACATGTTCATGAGTAATGACAATGTATATCATTAATACAGAAACTTTCAAGACTATCGCATATTCCTAGCACCATTGGAGGTGAGTTACAATTATCTAGTGCTATCGTTGTCAGGTTGTTGATGGGAATTTTCCTCCATGATGCATGCACTTGTGGTTTAACAATTAAGAAAGGTTTAGGCCCCCTTGTTCTGGCCTTTTATTACTCACTCTATATCACTAGCTAGACTCTGCAAGATTCAATTATCCATTGGGTGCATGCAATTAGGTCTTGCAATTGTCAGTGGGATTATTAGTACTAGGATTTCTTTGGTGTCTTTGGGAACTTGTCTCCCCAAAGTTTTTTGTTATTACTTCTGATTTTGTTTCTTCCAAGTGGTATTGTAGTTGTAATATTGTGGCCCTAGTTTTTTGGTTCAATAATTTAGCTTCGTCCCTCTGGCGAGTGTGTTGGAAACCAAAAAAATACTAAGAGGGGGGGTGAATCAATATTTAAAAAATTTCAAAAATTATTTAGCCAACTAAGCACATTCCAAAATGCAGCAATGTACCAATCACATAAGGTTTGAATACAAGATGTTTATGTGGAAACCCATATGGGAGAAAACCACATTTTTTTTATTATGATGTAAATGCAAGCAATGAACCCAAATTACATCAAGTTATGCAGGCACAAACCTACAGGAGGCCCCAACCCCCTTTTCCTTGAAAGCACCCACTTGTTGGAAGCACTAACTTCCTACTATTTATATGCACCAACCTGAAGGAGACTCCAATCCCCTAATCTACAAGCACCTACTTACTTAGCCTATCATATCCCTTGATCATACATTTTCAAACTTGGATCTAATGCTCTTTAATTAAAATATCATTGAAACCCATGTTAATTCTCAGATATGCTTATCTTATTTGATCTTTGCTATGCAACAACCTTTCTTCCTCTGATTCTATGATTTAATTAAAGTTCCACTCAATCACAGGTTCTCCCTCATTGATCTTCTTCTTAATTCAACTCATTCCCTGTAATTAAATTCTTAATACTTCATATCTGCAATTTCCAAATGCATAGCAGCTCCATATTTCAACTAATCTTCACATAAAACACTTATCTTCAACTATGTCTTAGTTATGCATGTCTTATTTCTACAACTTAGCTCTCTTTTTCTCCTCATTCTAATTGAACTGCATGTGTTTCTGTATGTCCACATCAAATTTTTCTATCTGATTTGCTTGGGAACTCCTATGTCTCACAATGTTTTCAAGTCTTTTATAGACACCCCACCTTTAATTTGACCCCCACATACTTTGATACATTCAGCCATTTTAACTTAAATTTGGTGCTCGAATCCACCAAATTTCCAACTTGTACCCCTTGGTTTCCAACTCCTTTATGCATATGAATATGGTAAATAACCGAGGGCTTAAGCTCGAAACGTGCTTAACCTTGGACCGTTGTAGAACTGGATTTTCCTGTTATAACGAAAATCCTCTCGAATCTAATTATTTGGTCCCTCCATCTCCATGTTGGTTAGCATGCTTCCAAATGTCCTTGCATTTAGATTAAATTTGGGATTCGGGGATCCAATCCCTACTTTTCTTCACAGCGAGGTAGCATCTCGAACCAATTCAATGGTAGGATCACATTTACGCCTTCAATTTTGTGCTAACTCCCTATTTGGGGATCTAGTCCCCACTCCATATTGCAGCAAATTTGCACCTACGCTAGGTTGGATGACCCTTACGCTAGACCCGAGGATCCAAGGATTCGATCTGTTTGTAACACAATGGCAACACCACCAGGATAGATGTTGTATATCAACTCTATTTTGGTTCCTAAATCTAGTGACCAAGGATCTGGTTTGACCTAAGCCTCCCAAAATTTGGAGGTCGAATGGCCTTTTTGTCTATGGATCTCAAAAATATGAAAAAGCACCAAATTTCATTAACATTGAGAATCCTTTCCAAATGGTCTCCTGGCATGAATCCTGAGGCCCTACCACATCATCTTTTTACCACTTAACATGCCACATCATTGCCACATTATCCTTGAAAAAGGGCCACTTGGTCACCCAAAAATTTCAAATCCACCTATCATGTGTCATAACCACAGGATGCCACATCATTGACCTACCACTTGTCTCTGTTATATGGCACCAGGTGTGTTATTGTGTCATATCAACTTTCACCTTGGAATTCCAACACCCATTGGCCATCACTCTTATGTGTGCAGAACATTTAAACCGAGCTGTCTGGTAGACTCCGGGGAGCTTACCGCTAAGTCCCTTACAACCAAGTGCTATGACTAGCAACTTACCGGTTCACCTCCCATTGGCCATTGATACTCCTCCTGAGGTTTTTTTTTTTTTTTTTTTTTTTTTGGCACCAATCCGATGAAGGGCCTGCATGCCAATGGAACCTTGATCATTTGGAACCATGCCTAGATTTCCTGACTTAAAATGCATGTTTTTACTTCTTCCTTTAAAGTTAGGATAAGTACCATATACCATTGGAAAGCTATCTGAGTGAGTTATCAAACCAAACACTTTTTATGATATTTTGAACAAGTTACTTGTAGTAAATATTACTACAAAGATAGGCTACTAGGATTCACATACAATACGCAACATACTCAATAAGTAACAAAGACATCACTGAGATAATAGGTGTAGCACACTACTAATATAATCAATATCCCCCCCCCCCTAAAATTGACATCAATGACAATGTTAGGTCCCTGTAATTTGTCAGATTGGAAAGACCAACTAGACAAGGGTAACATCAAACCAAATTTGGAGTCCTAGGACCTAGCCTTCCTGGACTCAGAGAGGGCTCTCTCTATATTTGTGTAAAAGATGTAACTTGATTGATTTTAGGGTTTTGATTTTTAGACTAGTTATAATGATAGGGTTTGTTTGTTTTGTTTTGTTTGGTTGGGTAGGTTTTCAAGAATGATTAATCAAGGTTGTTTCATAGGGCAAGTTAACAAGGCCAAATGGATCTTAATAGCTTGGATGGGTGTGAAATGAACACTAAATGGTGAATGTAGTAGGTTTAAAGGGCAGTTATGAATCCTTTAACGTATACTATGACAAGAAGGTTCTTTAAGAGTACCTTACAATAAGAAAGAATCAAAGGATAGGGCACATCATAAACTTCTTTGACCTAGCTTTATCAAGTAAACTTTAAAACAACCATCCAACAAACCCTAGAGAGCAGGGAACTCCTAAATTCTCTAACTATCTACCTTCAGAGAAAGAAAACATTCAAGATAACACATAAGTGATGATTAAAGAGCAGGGAACTCCTAAATTCATTAATCATACTATAAATACCTTCAAAGTAACCATTTCAAGATGGATTAAAGGACAGGGCAAACCATAAACTTCTTTAGCCAAACCCTAATCAGTAAACTTCAAAGGAAACCTTGAAAACAATGTTTTGAGCTATACCAAAGGACAAGGCATACCCTAAACTTCTTTGGCTTGACTCTACTAAACCATTTTCAAGACAACAAGCTAAGTGTAACTAGAGAGAAACTAAGAATTCTCTAATCAGACTCAGCAGAGGAAAACATTAAAACAATAGAGATCATACAGACTTAAGGTGCCTCTCAACATCATATCTTAATCTAAAATTTATGTTCTATTGCAAGAGAAAGATGAACAATCATGGAAACAGAAGGAAACAATTACTAAATTAGAACAACATCACCATTAACCAAGTTCATGAATCCTATGAATGTGCTCACTCCATTGATGCTCAGTCCAAAACAATCACAAAGCTCCAAGACCAATTTCTTCACAACTCAAAATCTATATCATATTCCTCTCAATAATCAAACAACAACCAACTGAAGTATACATGCAGTATTTATCTGCAAAATGAGTATTTGAAACCTAGCTATGGTTTGAGAAGTCATTTATTACATATTTAAGGCATTTTTACCTTTGAGACCATGCAAGGCCCAAGGCAAAAATATCTTAAACTTATTTATTGCAATAATAACTTCTAACATATCTACTGAGCTAATTTTGGAAGAATTTGACCTTAAGTCCGCTCAATAACTTTCCCAATAACTCCTAGTGTCTTTTGTTGACTTTTAGGCAAGGGCACAGTGCCAAGGTACAAGGGCGCAATGCCAAAACTGGAAAAAATTCCCTTTTTGCAGCTGAGTTTTGGAGGCCTTCCCGAAGTCCAAATGAGCTCCATGATAGCTCATTGGAAAGCCTGTCCTGTCTGTTTTCCATATCTGCCTTTATTTTTAGATTGGTTCCTATTTTCTTAGTAAAAAATCCATTCTCCAAAGACTGCTCAGGGCGCAGCGCCAGTGCTGAAAAGAGGGCAGAAAGGTGTTTTTTAGGTGGTTTTTGGCCCTTTTGAGGGACCTGTTCTGCTCCAAATGACCTGAAATTTTATGTGGATGATGTAATTGGCTTGATGAACATGAATATTTAAACCTTTTATCCATTGAGTGCCCCAAAAAAGAGCGCAACGCCAATGGCGCTGCGCGTTTGGCCCTTTTTTATGCTAGCCAAATAGTCAAAAACTCAAATTTTACAAAAATGTTCCAAAATTGGGATTTGTCTTGCTGATCATGTTTGGGATTCTTGGAGGGATAAGTCAGCAAGGATGTTTAGTTTTTCCTTCTCCTTTGCCTCATTTAGGGCTTGAATCTTTGCAAGGGCTCTTTTGAGCTTGGCCCTTGCAATTATGTTCCTCATTGCATAATGCCTTGCCATCTTCTTTTGTAGGTCAATGTCTCTTTTTTCCTTCTCAAGTTGACCCTCTAGGTGAAAATTGGCTCTCTCTAGTCAATATTATTTGTCATAGCTGATTTCCATGGGAAGCAACTCGGATTGAGCTACTCTACTAATGTTGTCTCTTGCTCTCTTTCCCGGGCTAAGGCCTTCTTCAAACCAATTGTCCTTGGCCTCTTCCTAGGAAATTGTTCTTCCTCTTATTCAATGTCATCAAGAGTGCCCAAGGCCTCATCTAGATTAGCCTTTCATTTTCTAGCCTCTTTCCAAGCTTTGATAGCTCTGACCTCACTGATGGCTTTCTCTGTCTCTAACTACTAGTTTTCTGCCTCAAGGAAGTTGATCACATTCTTTGACCTTCCATGATTGGCTTGTAGCTCCCTAATCTGGGCATCCTTGCTCTTGATCAACATGTTTATAATCCTCTCCTCATCCTCACTCTCAAGATCAATAAGTTGAAACTCTTGTTCAGTTTCATGCTCATCCTCATTTTCATCAATGACCTTCTCTGCAACATTTTCCTTACCTTTGTCAAGTTGTTTTGTTGATGATGAAGGCAGGGCCCCTTCCACAATATGTGGAGAAAACACCTGCCTATGACCTCTTTGATAGGTCAAAGGAAAAGACTCTATGTCAACCATCTCAGTGTCATCTATCTCACTTCTCTCTTCAATGTTAGATGTTGTGGTATCATGAGATGAGGCTGAAGGGTTGTGGGAAGGTGATGAAGGAGGATCATCATGAGGTGAAAGAATGTGAGTGGATGGTGAAGTGGAAGGGTCACCATAGGGTGAAGGAATGTGAGTGAGTGGAGATGTAGGAACAACAGGAAGTGATGGAGAAGTAGAAATGGGAGGATGAGATGAGGAAGGTATATCTTACTGATGATGGCCTTGTGGAGCAGTAAAAACCTCATTGGAAATAAAGGTCTCCCATGGAATGCCTTTCTGCTGTAATTGGTGCATAACTACCATTTTGATAAGTGAGTGATGGAATAGGCTCTGCATTTGCTGAGGGTAATTTCTCTTTTTCACTGTGTATGCCATTTTTTTACTGCTTCGGAAGAGGTAATATGGTATATGCAGCATCCTCACTCTAGTAAAATGCATAAGAAGCCTGATGTGGTATGAGTAGAGGCGGGAGAATCTTCCCTCACATGTGAAATAATTCATAATGATCCTCATCATAGGTGCATATCTATCAAGCATATGAGAAAATGGGGAGACGGACTTGTGGTGATCTTTATACCTAGGCTTTAGGTAGGGTTCAAAGTAGCTCATGTCTAGGTTTGCTTGCTTTAACCATTTTTCACCTACACTTGGTATCCCAGTAGTTGCAACAATAGCATCAGTGGACATCTCAAATGCTACCCCAAGAAAATTTACTTGCTTGTCATGCAAATTGATAATAAAAAGTCCTATTAGTTCAGGGTGATTTTGGACTTGCTGTACCTTCTCACAAAATTCAAAGCATCCCATGTGTTTGAAGTAGGAAACAATAAAGGGAGATGCCATGAGCTATCTTGTGTTGAGGGGTTAAAATCTATTTATATTTCCTCCCTTTTGATCATGCCTCCTTGGCATTTGGGCCTCACCACCACTGCCACTGTCCTCTCCCTCTGACATTTTGAAAACTCTGTTTTGGAACCCTAGGGCTGATGAGTAATAAGATGAAGGGAGGGTAATGAAATGGAAGTTTTTGCAAGTGAAGGGATTGAGTGTATGAAGGGAATGAGTGTAGGGAAAGGCTTATATGAATGGCAACCCCTTAAGCACTGTAATAACCCTTGTTTTGACTGATACTCTTTAGGAGGATGAAATAAGCATATAGACAATGATTTCAAGCTTGAAACTTAGGGTTTCTTCTAGGGTTCCATTTCATTCATTATATGATGACCAAATTGCTTGAAGATGGGTTGATGACATGTACTTACCCCTCAATATGCTTGGAGAACCTTTTGCAAAGACTTGAAGGAGTTTTGGAGTGATTTTAATGGTTGAAGGGCTTAGAAACCCTCCCTGTCCAAATGCGCAGCGCCGGTTCTGAGCGCGCAGCGCCAGTTCTGAGCGCACAGCGCCAAGAGAAATTTTGTTGGGTCCTGTCGGGAAAGAGCGCAACCCTATGTCAAGAGTGTAGTGATCACTTCTAGGCGTGCAGTGCCTTCACAAAATCAGTGAAGGAAAATTGCCAAGCGCACAGCGCCAGCTCCTAGGGGTGCAGCGCCAGTCTGAGCGCAACGCCGAAAGACTTTGCCCAATTTCACTTAGAAAACTCACTAATTTTTCTCTCTTGAGTGCTCTTGTTCTTTTGACAAGCAAGAATGATTCATTTGAAATGTGAAATGAGCTTTTATAGATGATAAGAACTTGATTTAATTATGAAAACCCACTTTCTAATGTCAAAAGTCCTTTTTCTTTTCTCACTAACATTCTTTGACACTTTTTGCATGCAGGTTGCTGATATCATGAAATTAGCCCCTATTTTTCTCCTTGAGGCATGACAAGTTCATTTTGGCACCTTTGGAGTTTAGTCACATAGCAGCATCTTCAAAATCCTCTTTTGCTTCCACCATGGAGTTCAACTTATATTTTCACCTTCTCTACCCACTTTCTTCAAAACCCTAGGTGTCTGGAGTGCTTTACAGCAATCATCAATGTTGTCTTATAAGTTCTTTATAGCCTTTTCAAGTTCATTCATTTATGTCCAGTTCATCTCACCTTTTCCATATTTATTCAATATTTTCTGATGGACTTTATTCATGTTTTTCCTTGTGTGCTTCCTTATCAGTACCTTTTGCTGACACAACCTTCAACACTCCTGCAGAAGTGTTGAACTTTGTCATTTTCCTCACTTGCAGCCTCTGTACTGAAAAGGTAATCCTCTTTGGAAATATCTTAGGATATTCTTGAATAACCATGTCTTGACATTCTATTACATATGAGCCATATTCTAGCAAAGGAAAAGCAATGCCTGAGACATCCAATGATGATCTTAAAATATGTAAAAACCCTAATGACCTAGTGGGAGGGTCCTTTGACTTGATTTTGGCTAACACTTGACTTGGAGTTTTTTAGGTGAAAACAGAGTATGGTTATAGGCTATGAGTATGGTTATGGGCTATTGTGTCCACAGGGACATTGAAATGAGTCATCACTAGGAAACCCTAGATGTAAGATGAAGTCTATTGACCGGGGAGAAATGGGGCAATGAGGTCATAGGCAGGAAAAAAAGGATGAAAATGATAAATAGGAGCCCATAATGAGTTTTTCAGGAGCAATAAGGTGACCTTGAGATGGAAAACTGAGGAATATTGAAAAAAAAATTATAAGGATAATGAAGGCAGTGATGTTTCTGAAACTCACAATATTCCAGGAATGTTGTTTTCATAAAACTAGAACCATCCTATAGTCATCTAAATATAGTGAAAAATACTGATGACTAACAGTGGCTCCACTTGGGGAGGGCAGCTCCTTTTCAGGAGGTGTCCAGAACCTCAAAGTTTAAATCTTTGAGTTTTGAAGATCAGTACCTTACTTGTACTTGGCAAATCCCTCTTTCTTCACTTGCTGATTTACTCTTGTTCTTTGAAGTTGTGATCTTAAAATATGGAAAAAACATGATTGCTTCAATATCAGTTCTACCTACCCATCATACTTTTCCTAGAATTTTTTCTTCATTTGGGTGCACTTGGACTGGAAAACCCTTGACATAATTTTCTTTTGAAAGCATAAAAACTATCTAATTCTATCCTTGTATCATCCAAGAGCTCATATTAGGCTGATGAGCTCTTTTATTCTCTACCTAATCTACTTATCTGTAAAGGTTAAACAGTTTGATAGATCTTCATTCTCTAATATACTAACATGAAATTTAAAATATGATCAAATCAAGGTTAAGAAATTAGATTTGTCATGAGTTGTGGCATTTTGGAAAAGCTACACACAGATTATTTTGCAAAAAGGCAAAACTAAAAAACTAAAGGTTGTGATTTGGAGTTTGTCATTCATCCCTATCTTTTCTCCTTTGGTTCAGATTTGAGCTTTGGGAACCAATATCTTTTCCTAACCTATTCTACTGATGAGCCAAGCTTGAATGGTTTGGGAAATCTTCATTTTCTAACTTATCAGTAGAAATTTAAACATGTTCAATCATGGTTAGGTTGTACAACTGAACAATACTTTCTTTTCTCAACAGTAGTAGCATTAAGACTAGCACACTTTCAGCAATATTCTTTTTTGGTATGGGGTTGTACCTCTTCTTTAAACCTGCCCTCTTTTTCTTCTTTTCTTTGTTTTTGTGTTTTCATTTTTCTGATCTTTTATCAAGCAATGTTATGTACAATGAATAAAGCTTCAAACTAGGAACTTTTAAAAAAATAGTGCTTGAGCATCTTGCCATTGACAGGACCTCCAAATAACTCTATTCCATCCAGTTCTTGTAGGAAGAATGCATTATTACCTCTAACTGAAAGGATGATGTATGGACCTTTCCATAAATTTTCAAATTTTCCATGCTTGTCTTTATCCTCTCTTCTTGAATCCCACTTCAGCACTTTGTCTCCAATCTGGAAATCATTTTCCTTGGTCCTCTTATCAAAAATCTTCTTGATGTTTTCTTGCACTACTTTTGTTCTGTTGTATACTTCTTCCCTCGACTGCTGCAATTGAATGGTTTGGTTCAGCCTCCTTTGTATACCATTCTCCTCTGATTGTACCTCTTAGAGGAGCTTCATCATTGGAACTCCCAAGGATGTTGGAAAAACTGCATCCATGCCATACACTAGCTGATAGGGAGACATATTGATTGATTTCTTGCTTGTCAATCTGTCTGCCCATAGTGCATGCACCAGTTTGTTATGCCATGACTTTTTGTTCTCTTCCAACAGCTTCTTGATGATATTTACCAAAAATTTGTTAGATGACTCAACCAACCCATTACCTTGAGGGTAATAAGCTATAGAATGCCCAAATGTAATGTGATACTTGTGGAAAATTTCCACCATTCTCTTGGGCTTAAATGTAGCAGCATTATCGGTGATGATTTTTCTTGGACAGCCGAATCTGGACAAAATATTAGTTTCAAGTAATTTGATGATTACTGAGTCAGTGGCATTCCTTGAAGGGATGGCTTCTATCCATTTGGTAAAATAGTCATTTGCAGTGAGGATCCATTTGTGTTGGGCAGAAGAGGCAGGGTGGATTTCTCCAATGAAATCCAAACCCCATTGTTGAAAAGGAGCTTCAACACTGATTGGTTGTAAAGGCAAAGGAAGTAGTTTTCTCTTTCCCTCAAATATTTGGCATTTATGGCAAGTCACTACTAGATTGTGGATATCAAGGAAAATAGTGGGCCAATAGAAACCAGCTCTAAGGATTTTGTTGGTAGTGGTTTTCCAATAGAGATGACTTCCACAATCTCCTTCATGAAACTCATGCAGGATTCTATGTACATCATCTTCAAGTAAAAATTTAAGCAAGATACCAACAAAAATTTTCCAATATAAAACTTTGTCTAGAATGAAAAAATTTACAGCCTTTTGTTTCAAGAATCTAGCCTTTGTTTTGGACAAACTAGGAGGAGCATTCAGATTAAAAATCACATGTAATATATCAGCATACCAGAGTGAGTACAGAAATGCTTCTTCAATGGGTGGAGTTACCAGTTCCTCTTGTTCATCCAAGGAATGTATCATGTTTTTGTCTAATGCTTGAAAGTTTGCTTCAGCGATTAGTTTGGCTAGTCCTTTCCCTTTGATTAGTTTATTGGGCTTGATTTCTAGATCATACTCTAAAATGACAGCAATCCACTTACCTCTTTTACCATCAGGATCCTAAGTTAGTATGTCCTTAACAACTGCATGAGAAACAAAAGCAATGACATGTGAATGCAAGATGTAAACTCTGAAATATTTTAGGGCTTTGATTTAAGGAAAAAGCCTATTTTTCCATGATGTTATATTTCAGAGGAGAATCTCTAAGTACCTTGTTGAAGAAATCTATGGGATGTTCTTGTCCCATTATGTTCTTTTGTAGGAATACTGCAACAACCGTGTGTTCTGATGCAAATTATAAGATGAATAAATCCTTGGTAAAGTTGGGGCTAATTAGAACTAGTGTTTGGGTAAGTGCTTGTTTTACTAGTTCAAAGGATTGCTTTGCTTCTATGGTCCATTTGAATCCTATCTATTTTTTCAGCATGTTTGTAATGTTCCGTAGGAGTTCTGCAAGGTTTGGTATGAACCTTCTTAAGAAGTTGATATTTCCAATGAAAGATTGCAGATATTTTATGTTTCTAGGGTGAGTGATCTGCAATATACCCTCAATCCTTTTTGGGTCTATCTTAATCCCTTCTTCAGATATGATGTGGCCTAAAAATTTTCCTTCTTGAAGACCAAACAGAGTTTTCTTAGGATTCAAAGACAAACCATACTTCCTACACTTTTCAAAGACCTTTCTTAAGTGAGCTAAGTGTTCTTCATCAGTTTTTTAGTAAACAATGATGTCATCAAGGTATATCATAATGAAGTAGCCTATTTCTTTGGAAAAATCAATGTCCATGGCTCTTTGAAAAGTAGCCCCGGCATTCATTAACCCAAAAGGCATTTTGACATACATGAAGGTGCCCTAAGGTGTAGTGAAGGCGGTTTTGTACTGATCACTTGGAAGTACTAGCACCTGATTATACCCTGAAAAACCATCAAGCAATGATATTCTTTTAGAGCCTGCCACCCTTTGCAGTATATGATCCATCTTAGGTAAAGGGTAGTTGTCTTTCAGAGAGGCCTTGTTTAAATTTCTAAAGTCTATGCCGAGCCTATTTTCCCTTGTTTTCTTCCTCACTGACACAAGGTTTGAGACCCATTCTGAGTACCTGAGTGGGACTATTATTCCAGCATCATCCATCTTTTTTATATCTTTCTCAACTAGAGGCATTAGGACAAGGTTTATCCTACACAATTTATACTTGAATGGTTTATGGTTTTCCTTGAGATGAATCTTATGTTGAATAATGTTTGTGTCATATGACTTCAAGTCCTCATAACCCCATGAAAACACATCTTTGAATTCTTTGAATAGCTCAATGTATTTATGTTTAATAAAAGCTAGTAGTGTTTTGGACAGTTTGATCATTTTGGGTTCTTCTTCACTGCCTATGTTGCATTCTTCTACATCTGTTTCGGTGGATCCATTTTTGGCTTCCTAGCAACATCATTGAAATCAAATAGTTATTATAAGGGAGCAAGACCTCTTGGAAATAGGTTATCTTTGCATTGCAATACCTCAATGTCCTTTTGATCCGGATCCCCATATAATTATGTCTCATGAGGGTGTTCTAGCAGATTTACATCAGCAATATAAGGTGGCTCTGTTTTGAGTGTATGTTCTTCATCAGGGCAGTCCTCTTAAGGATCCAAGTCTAGTTTTGGCATTTCAAATTCATTTTTGGATTGTAAGAAGTCCTCAATGTGTTTTTCACCTTCAAACACTTGCCAATCATCTATTTTATCAAGTACTGTAGGCCTGATTTTGACCTTTACCGTGTATTTTTCATTGGCATGAGGTAGTTGCTGAGTGCTGGCAGCAAAGGCTAGTTCATTTGCAAGGTTGTTTTGAGTTCTTGGGATAGAGGTAAGTTCATATTTCTCAAATGTATTTAGGAGAGATCTAAGGCAGCATTTATATATTCTCTTAGCCTAGGATTTTTGACTGAATACTCTCCTTTGATTTTCCTAATGATTAACTCGAAATCTCATTGAACAAAAATCTTCTTAGCTCTTAAAATTTTCAACAATTGTAATCCTAGGAGAAGAGCTTCATACTCTGCAATATTGTTTGTACATTGAAATTCCAATTTGTAGGAGTGACCTTCACTGGTGTTGTGTATCCAAACACCTACTCCTGAACCAACTTTTCCACAAGATCCATCAAATCTCATGTTCCAAAGAGTTTCAAGTTCAGATTCGCCATTATGTTGTTGTTCATGGCTGCAAGGGCTTTTAATGTTATGTTCTTCATTTGGTGTTTGGTTTGATCGTTCTAAAAGTTCTTGCTCCTCCTCTTTTTCATTTACTTGTTCATTAATGTCATCTTCATTGTACAAGATAAATGAGTGAAGTTTTGAATAGACAAAATAGAGATGGGTGTTGTTTGGCCTATCTTGGCTGCTTACCATGTATTTCATGTGATATTATTTGTACAGTCTTCTTGTTTGGTTAAAGACCGGAATGGTAGCATATTTCATGTCCATTTGGAGGTTTCCTTGGATTTTGGCTCCCCATGATCTAGATAAGAGCATGACATACTTTGGGGGAATGTCAGCCACTACAATGTCCATGACTAGGCTCTTGGCTGGTATTTGTGCCAGATTGACACACGGATATTTGATTAGGCCCAAAACTTTAACTCTACTTGAATCAAAAGAGTACAATTCTTTGTATGGTTTGGTTATTTTGAGGCCTAATCTCTCCATCACTACCTTTTTCATAAGGTTGTGTGAAGCACCAGAGTCTAGCATAGCATTGTGTAGGATTTTGTCATGGATGTTTAAACTGATATAGAATGGAGGCACATCTCCCTCTTGAAATTTTCCCTCTACCTCAGGTCCAAACAACAAATCTGGCTTATCATCAGTTAAATTTAGAGTATCAGTGTCATTTCCTATGTTCAAAGCCTTCAAAACTTGAGATCTATATACATCTTGAGTCACCAGTTCAGTAAGGGGTATGGCTATTTTTATCTTGGCAATTTCACCCTCAATAATGAATGGTGCCTGTGTTCTTGGAAAAGTTAGATCAGTTTTATCATACATGGTCTTTTCAGCAACTTTATCTTGATGAGTTTTATTTGGCATCTGAGTTAAAAGAGTTTTTTCAGGGCCACTAGTTGATGTACTAGGGCATCTTTGGTTACCATCATGTTGGCTGATTTTGTTTTTTATTTGATCAACGTTCTTAGTCATCATGTTGGTATTTTTTGTTGTCTTTTTAGGAGTGTTTTCAAGAGTCTTCCTTGCAGTAGTTTCTAGTTTGTTCTTCTTGGGGATGTCTTGTGCTTTCCTACTTCTGAGGTCATACTTCCTATGAACCTCCATGATATCATTTTCAAATCCTAGTTTGTATTCTTCAGAATCCTCATATGTTCTTTCAATTTGGTTTGGGAAAACAAACCTTGTTCTTCTTCTGTGAGAAAAAAAAATCCTCACTATCAGAGCCTAATATATTTACATTGTTTTATTCTGGCTCTTCAGTCTCTCTTTCCTCTTCATCTACATAGTTTTCTTGGAAAGGAGGTCTGATTTGCTGGTCATTTTCTCTTTGTCTTATTTTTGGAGGGTCTCTTCTGAATTTTTTATTTATTTTTTTGTTTTGAGGATTTGCTTGGTTTTCACTAGGAGGTGCTCTTTCATTCAAGTTAATTCTCCCCATCATCTTTTCCATTGTCCTAACTAGGCTATCAATATTAGCATTAGATGTGGAGGTCATAGATTCCTCTTTGTATGTAACCCTCTTTTCTGCTCTCATTCTAGCCCTCTTAGCAATTAGATTGGCTTCTACACTTACTGCTCCCCTTTTCATGTCTTCTAAGGTGAGGGGATCTCTTTCTCTCAATTGGTAAGCCATGTCTGGATCAAAGCCATATGGAAACTTTAATAGGGCTAGGCCCTGTGGGGGTTTCATGTGAAGAGGGGGTGCCTTGTAAACACTATTGAATCTAGTGTAGTAGTCTTGAACACTTTCCCCAACATTTCTCTTAAGGTTTTCATATTTCGATAAGATCTGAAGAGGATTTTTCTTAGTCTCCCACTTGTTTATGAATGTTTGATAAAGAGAAGGGATATCATGAATGATGTTAGGGGTTAAGTTCTTGAACCATTTATTTGATTCTCCCCCTAAGCTTTGGGAAAACATTCTCATTTTTATGGTTTCATCTTCTACTTCTTGGTAGTCAAAATCATCAATAGCTTGTCCACATGTTGTTGGGCAGTTGTGGAATCAGTTCCATTAAAGTGAGGGATTTTAGATTGATATTCCTGTGGCATAGGCAGTAAAGGTTACGGTAGTGCCAAAGGGGCATACCATGCTGTCATGATGGGAGGAAATGGAACCCAAGGAGAATTTACAAGAGGGGGGTTTATGAGTGCAGGTGGAGGATGAAATGGAGTGGTTTTCACAATGGATGTATGAATGGGGGTGTCATATGTACTTGGACTAGCTGACTGATATTGAGTAGATTTGGAACGGAAGGAGTAAAACTGTTGGAGAAGATGAAGATCAGGAGGAGTGCAAGGAGAGGCTTCTCTACTAGGAGTCTGCTGAAAGCTTGTAGGCTCAAGGTCTGTCTAGTCTATCCAATTTTGAGACTTAGTTCTGAATAGTTTTCTTCTATGGTGTTAGGTATCTTGCAAGGATGTGAGGTTTTCAAGGACAGAACTTTCTTTGTGGATTGGTCTAACAATAGTTGAATCTTCAATCTTAGAATTTTTTCTTAAGATTCTTTCTGGGTCATCAACTATGGTAGGAGCATTTGGGTCAGGGTGAGATCTGGTGCTAATTCTTTGTGAAGCCAGATTTCAAACCCTCGACACAGAAAGGTTGAAATTTTATGAGAGTTTTGAAAACAGACCTATCTGTAAAAATATTGAGTTCACACGATATGTGACTAGGCTTTATGCTCTTAGGATTGATTAATACATTCTTAGGGGATTATGTGAGAAACAGTGGAGTCACCAGGTTTATTGGAAACTAGTGGAGTCGCTAGGTGAATGATGCTAACTATTTTGAGGATTTTTTTTGTCCACCATCAACAATTGGATACCAATCTTGAAATATTTTTGGGTTTTCTGAGTTTTTAAGGAATATCTAAGTTGTTACTTGCTCAGAGTCCCACCGTGATCGCCATTATGTTAGGTCCCTGTAATTTGTCAGATTTGCAAGACCAAATAGACAAGGGTAACATCAAACCAAATTTGGAGTCCTAGGACCTAGCCTTCTTGGACTCAAAGAAGGATCTCTCTATATTTGTTTAAAAGATGTAACTTGATTGATTTTAGGGCTTTGATTTTTAGGCTAGTTATAATGATAAGGTTTGTTTGTTTTGTTTTGTTTGGTTGGGTAGGTTGTCAAGAAGGATAGATAGAGTAAGAGAGATTCAAACCATTGGGCTATGGGGTCTTTGAAAGGCTTGAAAAGTGCAATAATGACTCAAGGGTGTTTCATAGGGCAAGTTAACAAGGCCAAATGGATTTTAATAGCTTGGATGGGTGTGAAATGAACACTAAATGGTGAATGTGGTAGGTTTAAATGGCAGTTAAGAATCCTTTAACATATAATATGACAAGAAGGGTCTTTAAGAGTACCATACATTCAGAAAGAATCAAAGGATAAGGCATACCATAAACTTATTTGACCTAGCTTTATCAAATAAAATTTAAAACAACTATCCAACAAACCCTAGAGAGCAGAGAACTCCTAAATTCTCTAGCTATCTACCTTCAGAGAAAGAAAACATTCAAGATAACACATAAGTGATGATTAAAGAGTAGGGAACTCCTAAATTCCTTAATAAAACTATAAATACCTTCAAAGTAACCAATTCAAGATGGACTAAAGGACATGGCAAACCATAAACTTCTTTATCCAAACCCTAATCAGTAAACTTCAAATAAAACCTTGAAAACAATGTTTTGAGCTATACCAAAGGACAGGGCATACTATAAACTTATTTGGCTTGACTCTACTAAACCATTTTCAAGACAACAAGCTAAGTGGAACTACAAAGCAACTAAGAATTCTCTAATCAGACTCAGCAGAGGAAAACATTAAAACAATAGAGATCAGACCAACTTAAGGTGCCTCTCAACAACATATCTTAATCTAAAATTTATGTTCTATTGCAAGAGAAAGATGAACAATCATGGAAACAGAAGGAAAAAATTACTAAATTAGAAAAACATCACCATTAACCAGGTTCATGAATCCTATGAATGTGCTCACTCTATTGATGCTCAGTCCAAAACAATCACAAAGCTCCAAGACCAATTTCTTCACAACTCAAAATCTATATCATATTCCTCTCAATAATCAACCAACAACCAACTGAAGCATACATGCAGTATTTATCTGCAAAATGAGGAGTTGAAACCTAGGTAGGGTTTGAGAAGTCATTTATTACATATTTAAGGCATTTTGACCTTTGAGACCATGCAAGGCCCAAGGCAAAAATATCTGAAACTCATTTATTGCAATAATAACTTCTAACATATCTACTGAGCTAATTTTGGAAGCATTTGACCTTAAGGCCGCTCAATAAATTTTCAAATAACTCCTAGTGTCTTTTTTTGACTTTCAGGCAAGGGTACAACGCCAATGTACAAGGGCGCAGTGCTAGGCCAAGGGCGCAATGCTAAAACTGGAAAAAATTCCCTTTTTGCAGCTGAGTTTTGGAGGCCTTCCCGGTGTCCAAATGAGCTCCATGATAGGTCATTGGAAAGTCTGTCCTGTCTAGTTTCCATACACGCCTTTATTTTTCATATTGGTTCCAATTTTCTTAGTCAAAAATCCATTCTCCCAAGACTTCTTAGGGCGCAGCGTCAGTGTTGAAAAGAGGGCAGCAAGGTGTTTTTTAGGTAGTTTTTGGCCCTTTTGAGGGACCAGTTTTGCTTCAAATGACCTGAAATTTTCTGTGGATGATGTACTTGGCCTAATGAACATGAATATGTAAATATTTTCTCCATTGAGTGCCCCAAAAAAGAGCGCAGCTCCAGTGGCGTTGCGCGTTTGGCCCTTTTTTCTACTAGCCAAACAGTCAAAAACTCAAATTTTACAAAAATGTGCCAAAATTGGGATTTGTCTTGATGATCATGTTTGGGATGCTTGGAGGGATAAATAAGAAAGGATTTTCAATTTTTCCTTCTCCTTTGCCTCATTTAGGGCTTGAATCTTTGCAAGGGCTCTTTTGAGCTTGGCCCTTGCAATTATGTTCCTCATTGCATAATGCCTTGCCATCTTATTTTGTAGGTAAATGTCTCTTTTTTCCTTCTCAAGTTGACCCTCTAGGTGCACATTGGCTCTCTCTAGCAAATATTCTCTGTAATAGTTTATTTCCATGGCAAGCAGCACACTTGGAGTGAGCTGCTCTACCAATTTTGTCTCTTCCTCTCTTTCTCGGGCTAAGGCCTTCTTCAAACCAATTGTCCTTGGCCTCTTCCTAGGAAGTTGTTATTCCTATTATTCAATGTCATCAAGAGTGCCCAAGTCCTCATCTAGCTTAGCCTTGGATTTTCCAGCCTCTTTCCAAGCTCTGATAGCTCTGACCTCATTGATGGCTTTCTTTATCTCTAACTATTGGTTTTCTGCCTCAAGCAAGTTGATTACATTCTTTTCCCTGCCAGGATTGGCTTGTAGCTCCCCAATCTGGACATCCTTGCTCTTGATCAACACGTTTGTAATCCTCTCCTCATCCTCACTCTCAAGATCAATAAGTTGAAACTCTTGTTCAATTCCATGCTCATCCTCCTTTTCATCAATGACCTGCTCTGCAACCTTTTCCTTACCTTTGTCAAGCTACTTTGTTGATGATGAAGGTAGGGCCCCTTCCACAATCTATGGAGAAAACACCTGCCTATGACCTCTTTGATAGGTCAAAGTAAAAGACTCTATGTAAACCATCTCAGTGTCATCTGTCTCACTACTCTCTTCACTGTTAGATGTTGTGGTATCATGAGATGAGGGTGAAGGGTTGTGGGAAGGTGATGAAGGAGGATTATCATGAGGTGAAGGAATGTGAGTGGATGGTGATGTGGAAGGTTCATCATGGGGTGAAGGAATGTGAGTGAGTGGAGATGTAGGAATAGTAGGAAGTGATGGAGAAGTATAAATGAGAGGATGAGATGAGGAAGGTATATCTTGCTGATGATGGCCTTGTAGAGCAGTAAAAACCTCATTGGAAATGAAGGTCTCCCATGGAATGTCTTTCTGTTTTAGTTGGTGCATAACTACCATTTTGATAAGTGAGTGATGGAATAGGCTTTCCATTTGTTTAGGGTAATTTATCTTTTTCACTATGTAGGCCATTTTGTCAATGCTTCGGAAGAGGTAATATGGTATATGCAACATCCTCACTCTAGTAAAATTCATAAGAAGCCTGGTGTGGTATGAGTAGAGGCGGGAGAATATTCCCTCACATGTGAAATACTTCATAATGATCATCATTATAGGTGCATATCTATCAATCAGATGAGAAAATGGGAAGATGGACTTGTTATAGTTGAGGGATAAAGATGATTGTTAAAGAAAAGAACCAAAATATATGTAAATGGAAATAAATGATTAATGATCTTGCTATTGAAATATTATTTGGAAATTGAAAATTAATTAACAAATTATAATTTTTAAATTAGAACATATTTAAGGAAATGATTATAAAGATAACAAGAGTGAACAAAGAGGTAAGCTTAGATTAAAAATGGTGAAAGGCTCTCAGTGGATGATAGTAAAGGGGCTTATTTTATAGTCATCTTCTCGACTGAAATTATTAGTGTGCGTCTCAATATTTAAATCCTCCCTAATGATACATGGGGATTAAAAATGGTTTGATGCTAGGATTTTTGTTTGGTCAAAGCAGATAAGGTGTTTTGATTTGGAGTGCTTGGAAATGGTTGATTTGGAGATGTTATTATGGGATGTATCAACAATGTGTTCTATAAGATGGGATTTGAATGATTTAACAATTTGACTAATATATGACTTGTCACAAAAACAAGGAATGTATTACGCTCCTGAACCAAGCATAGGGTCTAACTTATACTTATCCGATTTGAATATATGTTTGATACTTTTAGAAGGTTTGAATAGGGATTTTACTTTAAGCCAAAAATTTTGAGATATGATCAATAGTGCCTTGGATATTGAGCAAAGAGATGAGAACATGAGGTTGAGAGAGGGGGTGGTTTTTTTATTTATAAAGGTATGTTTTGTTGAATTTTTCTATCTATGGCCAGTCTTCACAATATTCTTTTGTACTTGTAATGATGAAATGTAAATTGTATTTGTAAAAGAAAATTTTTATATGAAGCATGTTCCTCATGGTTGCAAGAAAAAGAGAATATTTGATTTTATATTTGAAAGAAAAATTATAAAAGCGGGAAAAGTGAGAATTATAATTTTTTTATTTGCCACCAGATATGACCAAGTCATCCCTCCAAGTGACAATTCAACCTACCCATGAGACACGCCCTTTTACATGAGAGAAAGACTATAAATAAGCCTATTCACTCTCCTCCAAGGACACACTTCGGATCACCTTTTATCTATGTTCAAGTGAAGAATAGGAGTATAAGATCGAATATTAAAACGAATATTTTCACTCTAACATATAAAGGAGATCGAATTATGTATGATTTTTTTGGTGTACATTTATTTGTGGTATAATGCAAAGGTTATATGGTTTTGTGCACAGATCTAAGGCATCAATTCTGTGACACCATATGAATTCAAAGGTTGAGATAGAGGTTGTGTTTTTTCCCTCTTTGAGGCCTTATATGTGAGGTATATCTCTTTGGGATAGTGTGAATTATAAGGCAGACTTGAAGGACATTTATTGACTTCATTGGAGACATTGTTACAGAACTTTTTGGGCAGAATTTTTTAGGGTTGACTTGGTCCTTGGTGTTTGGTCATCTTGATAGCTAGTTTCCTTTGATGTATCTCTTGTTACACTAATTCTCTAAAGAAAAGGTTGGTTTCTCTAAGGAAAATTGTGGTTGGTTTTTTCCCACATTGTGGGTTTTCCCAGGGTAAAGTATTCTTGTTTCCTTGTGCATTGTGATCTCTCTTGATCCAGTTATTTCTATGGTTGAATTTATGAGTGTATAATTTCTTAATGATATCTTGAAATAGTTAATAATCATCTACATCATGAGAAGTAATTATCAAGTTTCAGAAATAAGTAGTTGCATCTATTGTACTGGAAAAATCAGCATGGTTCCAAAGCTTTGGTGAATAAAAGAACACAAATATCACTCCTTGAGAAACCCTACTTTTATATCACCTTGAAGAAACCCTATATCTATTTTTGCATCTATGGCTTCTACTATTAAATTAGAGAACAAAATAGAGGGGCCTACTAACTTTAGGGCTTAGAAGACAAGAGTTTACATAAATCTCACAAGGGAAGATCTTTTAGAAATTTTGCAAGTCAAGGTGACTGAACCTACAAATGAAGCTAGAAAGAAGAAGTATAAGAAATATAACATGACTCACATGATCATTATTTTGGACTCCATCAAGGATCATCTTATTTCATACATCTCAAAGCTTAACACTTCAAAGAATATGTGTGATGCCCTAAATGATTTGTATAGTGTCAAAATAATGGCCAAGTCATGAGTTTGAGAAATGAACTTAATAGTATAATAATTACAAATAATGATACAATGGCTTCATACTTTGTAAGGATTTATAAACTTGGTGATCAGCTATAAGCTATTGAAAAAACTTTTTCTAACAAATAAATTTTGACTTCAGCACTTAATGGACTTCCTCATTCATGGGATTCATTGCAGTGTATAACCAATCGAAATGAATAATAAAGACTTTTGTCTAGAGAAAGAAACCCAAAGGACGAAGAAGATTCTCAATTCTATGCAACTCATTACAAGAAAGTTAGAGGAAGTAATAAGTCTAGTTTTCAAAAGAATAAAAATGGTTTTGATAGAAGACCTAATCCTCAAAGGAAGAAAGATAGTTCACAGATTCAATGTTTCCCTTGCAACAAATTTGGTCACTTCAAAGCCCAATGTCCTGAAATATTCAGTGATAGGAAGAAAAGAGGAAACCAGCATGCTACCACTGCAGAATTTGAAGAACATTCCAAGAGACCCAAAGTTGAAGGAGACAAAGACTACTTCTATTATTTCGCACTTGCAGGATATCATGCAGATGAAAAAAACATATGGTTGATTGATAGTGGAACTTCAAGACATATTTCAAGAAATTGTGTTCATCATACAATCCTGATATAAATAATATTATCTCAAAAGGTTGAGCTTGGAGACAACAATAGCTATGTAGTCAAAGGAATTGGGAAAACATTCGTTGATATGGAAACATGTGAAAGTGTTCACTTGAGTAACATACTTTATGTTCCAGGTTTGAAAAGGGATTTTGTTTGAAATTCATGTTAAAAGATAGAGGGGATAGAGTAGTCTTGATTGATGGCAAAGTCCTTGTGTGGGCCAAGGGCTCTAATATAAGTTCTACTAGGGTTATTGGGATTCCTGAAGGAAGGTTGTACAAACTTCTGGGGAAGCCTTCCCAAGCTTTAATGCATAGTGATATTAATCCTAGCGAGCTAGGGCATAGAAATTATGCACGTATTCTCTATAGAGCCTTGCCATCTTTGAAGTAGATTGTTTCAGGTGTACCTGATTTGCAAATGAATCATAAAGGTGTGTGTAAGGGATGTGTTCTTGGAAAAATTTTAAGAAACCCTTTCAAAGTAGTGAACATATGTGCAAAGAAACTTTTGATCTAGTTCACTCCAAATTGGCTGGTCCTATGTCGATGAAATCCCTTGGAGGCACTCTATACTATGTATCCTTTATTGATGTTTTCATAAAGTTCCAAGAATTGAATTTTGAAGTAGAGAACCTAACAAGGAAGAGAATCAATATCATGAGATTGCATAATGGAGAAGATTACACCTCCAAGGAACTCATTGTTCTATAAATAAGTTTGTATTAGGAGGTAGTTTATAATTCTATATAATCCTCAACATAATGGAGTGATCGAAAGAAATAACAGATATATTGAAGAGTCTATGAGGAAATGATACATGATCAATATGTACCAATATTCTTGGGGGGATAAGCAACTAAGACATATATTTACATTTTAAATAGAAGTCCTCATTAAAATTTGGAATACACGACCCCTAAAGAAGTTTTCATCGGTCAAAAACCACAGGTTCATCATATAAGAATCTTTGGTTGTCCAATGTTCATACATGTACCCAAGGATAAGAGAAATAATTTAGATCCATCTGAAAACAAGGGGATATTCATTAGGTATAGTAAGTCATCAAAATCCTAAAAGATCTATGTTTCATGGAAATGACTAGTTGAAGTAAGTAGTGCGTGACTTTTGATGAAGATGTCGCTTATTGGAAATCCAGAGAAGAGCACTCAAAAACTGAAGATGAAGAGAAGAAACATGTGGCTCCCAAAGAAGAGATTGAAGGTCCTCCCACATCCTTAATTCATACAAAGGATCATGAATAAACTTCAAAAGGACCTAATGAACCATTGGATCATGTGGTTTTTCCAAAGAATAGAAAAATACTAGCTTGGCTCAAATCTACTCTACAGGATGCAGAAGGACATGCGGATCCACGAGGCACTTTCAGGGAATATAAGAGACCTAAGAGGTATTATGGTTATGCAGATTTAATAACTAATTTTATTGACTCTGAACCTTCCAACTTCGAGGAAGCAACTACTCAAAAAGTGTGGAAGGATGCAATGATGGAAGAATACCAGCCTGTTGTGAAGAACGATGTTTGGGATATTATTTTGATACCTGAAGGAAAATATGTGGTAACCTCAAAGTGGATACATAATATAAAGCATGCATTATATGGGAGCCTTGATAAATGCAAGGAAATATTCATGGCTAGAGGGTTCTCCCAGAAAGAGGGAGAAGATAATGATGAAACCTTTGTAATGGTTGCCAGATACACCACAATTAGATCTCTTATTTCTCTTGCTCCATTTATGGGATGGAAGCTACATCACATGGATGTGAAGACCACATTCCTAAATGGCATGATTGAGGAAGAGGTGTACATAGATAAACCTCAAAGTTTTGAGGTCCATGATAGAGAATCTCATGTGTGCAAATAGAAGAAGGCCCTATATGGACTCAAGCAAGCTCTGAGAGCTTGGTATTCTAGAATTGATGGATATCTCACAATACTTGGTTTCTTTAAGAGTGTTTTTTATCCAAAATTTTATTTCAAGGTTGTGAAAGGTGAGCTAGTGATACTTCTACTATATGTTGATAATTTGTTTCTACCAGGTGTAGAGCGTCTTATTTTTCAATGTAATGTTGGGTGTGGAGCATGATTACCTTCCTAATTGTTCAAAGGTTTTTTTGTTTCATCCATGTTGGATCCATGTTCCTAACATGCTAGCAATGGAACTTGTATTATTTCCATCAAGGGGGTCCAGGGGGGGACAACGAGTATTTTATGAGCCGCCGCCCCCCCCCCCCCTCCTAGCGGGGGTTTGAGGGTAGCGCCCCCAAAGCTAAAAATAGATGAAAATTTTTCTTGTAAAATATTGTAATTTCGTAGTCAAATTGGGTCCTTCATTAGGTGAATGACTTAATGATAGAAGTTATGTTGATTTAGGTTTTTTTCCCTAGAAGGAAATGCTTGGTTTATATGAGGGAATTTTATTGCGAGTATGTATAATTATTCTGAGTGAAAAAGAGAGAGGAGACTGTGTGAGAGCAAAGAGGAAATTACAACGAATTTTTTGTAGGTTGTATCTCTTCATTTTGTTGGATAATATGAAAGGAAGGATTGTTTGTTTCTCCATGGACGTATCCCAAATTGGGTGAACCACGTACATTTTTGTCTCTCTTGTTTTATGTGTTTCTTTGTTTGTGTTTTTGCAATATTTTTATGTGTTTCATTGCTCCATTAATTAATTTCTAAGAACTAGTATCAGAATCAAAGGTGTATTTGGCTGAAAAACTCGTAGGGAAGAAGGATTCTTGGATTGAGTGGGAGCAATGGAAGAATATGGTAGGTTTATGGCCGATAAATTTAATGGCCAAAACTACCAATTTTGGAAGATGCAGATGGAATATTATCTATATCAGAAAAACTTGTACCTACCATTAAGCGGAAAATAAAAGAATCTATAGAGTATGACAGATGAAGAATGGGACCTTCTCTATAGAAAGGCACTAAGAACAACACGGTTGTGTCTAGCAGCATCGATGGAATTCAACATTTCAAAATAAATGGCAAAATAAGGTTTAATGATGGAATTGGAAAAACTATATGAAAAAACTCTCAACCTATAATAATGTATTTCTTATGAAGCATCTATTTAATATGAAGATGTCATAAGGTGGATATGTTGCTGATCATTTAAATTAATATAACACAGTTACTAGTCACTTAAGTTTTGTAGAGATAAATTTTGATTATAAATTTACCGATCTATTGTTTCTGTGATCATTGCGAGAAAGTTGGAATGGCTTAGTCATGGCTATTAGTAACTTTGTCTCTATATCTAGTACTTTAAAGTTCAATGATGTTGTTGGTGTTATCCTTAGTAAGGAAATGTGAAGGAAAATCTCAAGTGAGACAACATGCAATGCTTTGACTGCAGAGGCTAGAGGAAGAAAACTAGAGAGAGGAAAGAGCCAAGGACATCGCAGCAAGTCAAGAAAGGAATATCCAAGTCCAAATCAGGGATAGTGTGCTAGAAATGTGGGAAGAAAGAACACCTGAAGAAAGACTGCAAATCTCATAAGGGAAAAGAAGGAAATGTAAAATAAGAGAAAAATATTGAAGGTCATGTGTTGCAAGATTCTTTTATTCTTTCATTAGATAATATTATTGATGACTGGGTGGTATATTCAGAGCCCTCATTCCATTCCACACCTGATAGGAAACATTTTCATGACTATGTTCAAGGAGATTTTGGACAGGCTCATCTAGGAGATGATAAACCTTGTAAAATCGTTGGAATGGTTAAGGTTTTTATAAAGAAATTGAATGGAAACCAATGGCTATTAAATGAGGTAATGCATGTTCTAAATGTATAAATTAATGTGTATATTATAAACTTCTCGTGAAATTTACTAAATCACAAGACTAGAAGCTACTCTAATGATCTAGAGAAGCAGATTCACGATCGAGAACACAAAACATAAACATGCATCAAGATTCAATTCACATACACAGATATTTATCTAGGGGAAAGAAACTGCTCAAAACCCCATACTATTTGTATTGAATTAATCAAAGAATTTGTATGAATACAATATGCTTGCTCAAGCTTGAGCAAAACCGGCACCTGTATCTTCTATCCTCTGCTTGACTGACCAGATATGACCAATACTTAGCCAAATTTTCAATCCTACAAGTACTTATTTCATTGCATTTTTAATTGAGGAATTGTCCCCTATTTTTAGGGAAATTCCTTAATTGTATTTTGCAACTCCTGTAGGCCCATCCTTCGGTTGCATGCACCACTTGTACAACTTGGATTAGTTTAAAACTGATAGTGCACTGCCTTTGAACTCCAATTTCAACTGGGTATGTCATATTATCTACATGCATCAGTTATTTTTGGCGGATTGATCAATTAACTGGATGACCATTGAGTGTGACTGAGGTTACACTGCACAACTTGACCTTCCACTAGTTTCTCCAGCAGCTATAACTAGTTTAACTCACAAAAACTCAATTTAACTGAAATAGATTGCTAGAAATTAGCAATCAATCATACTTAATTGAACTCAAGTGTCTCCAAATTGAATTAAATAAGTGACAAGATCCATGTCACTTGAGTTAACTACCTCCAAGTATTATTCTAAAATTGAAATTCGAATTTCAATCTAGTTTGACCAAGGAAAATTCAAAACTAGATTTTCTTACTACATTTTCAACACTCCCTCTCAACAAGAAAGGTATTATTAGATGCCCCTTTCCTGCTTCTATGGAACTTAAATTTACCTCTTGACAAAGATTTTGTCATAAATTTTGCATTCTTCTCCTTTGGAGGAATGTATGGCAACAACATGATCTACCTCTGCACACAATCTCATAGATGGTGGTACCGAATATCTATGTGCTTGGATCGATCGTGAAAAATAGTATTTTCAGATATCTTGATGCAACTATGATTATCACATAAATCGTAGTAGGATCCATCATCTAACCAAATAAACCAAGGAGAATATTTCTCATCCATATCACCTCACATGTTTCTTGACTGGCAGCCATGTACTCTGCTTCTATTGAGTTGAGTGCCATAGATCTTTGCTTCCTGTTGTACCAAGAAACCGTTGTAGACCCAACACTGTAAATTCCCCCTGATGTGCTTGTTTGTTTTGATGGAATCTCAGCCCAATGGTCATCTTTGAAGCCACATAGCTTCACTCCCTTTTTCAATTTGTACCAAATTCAAAACTAAGTGGTGCCTCGGAGGTATCATAGAACATGTTGAGCAGCCCTACAAAATAATTTGCTCAGTAGAACCATGGCTTTTCTCAACTATTTGAATGCATAGCAAATGTGTTCACAAGTTACATGATTGAACTCACCAACTACTTGTACATGGTAGCATCCACTTCCTCACCTGAAGTGGAATCCTCCAATCTCCAATTGGTTTCTAGAGTCTCCATGGGTTTGCATATGTCCATGTGAAACTTCTGAAGTATCTCATTGGCATAATTTCCCTAAGAGACAAACAGTTCCCCTTATCTTTGTCATACTTCCAAACCAAGGAAATAGTGCATGAGACCCATGTCCTTTGTTTAAAACTCTCTTTCAAGGTCCTCCTTGCAGGACCTAATAAATTTTTCATCACCGATCAAAATCAATTCATCAACATATAATTCAATAATCAACAATTTACCTTCTAACAAGATGTGTTAAAGGTTTTCATCCACTTCACTTTTGGTGAATCCAAAACCAGTGAGGTAGCTATCGATCTCGTTAAACCAAGCATGAGGTGCTTACTTCAACCCCTACAACGCTCGCTTGATTCTGAACACATGCAACTCTCTGTTGAAGGTCTCGAAACCTTCATGTTGTTCAATGTACACCTCCTCCTCAATAACTCCATTGAGTAATGTTGTCTTCACATCCATCTAGTGGATATTCCACCCCATATGTGCAACCACATCAATAACTGATCTGATAGAAGAGTACCTTGATATAGGAGAAAAGGTCTCCTCATATTCAGTCCCTTCAACTTGAGAGTACCCCTTAGCCACAAATCTGGCCTTATGTTTCTTTATGCTTCCGTTTGTTGCATGCTTTACCTTATAAATCCATCTCAAACCCACTGTTGATTTGTATGTTGGGCTTGGGACCACTTCCCAAACATTGTTTCTGACAATGGAATCATATTCGTCTACTATATCATCAACCCATACAAGATTCTCTACTGCTTGCTTGAATGAGGTTTTTTTTGTCTCTACTAGCTCAATCATCAAAGCCATGTGGCCAATGTATCGATCCGGTGACCTCCTTTTCATGCATTATGATGTGGGTACTCCCACATTCTCTCTATAATTCTGCAAGAATCTGTTAGTTTCTCTGGTGTGGTTCCTTCATTCTCTTGATGTCTCTACTTGATTAGTTGTCTCCACTCTTTGATCCTCTTCTTGTGGCTGCTCCACAACTTATTGAGGTTCTTCCTTTGGATTCAATAGCTCATGTTCTGCATGTAGCTGAAGCTCCCTCTCAAGAGAACACTTCATTGCCTTTTCCTCATCTAACTTCACATACCTTCGAACAATTACCATTCTAAGGGATGGAAGGTACACACGATAGTTTTGAGGTGTATGAGTGTAACCCACAAATATCCCCAACTTTGTTGTCAATTCTAGATTCTTACTTGCTTCCTTGGTGACATGGTAATATATTGATGCTCCAAATATCCTGAAGTGTGACACATCTAGTTTCTTCCCTAAAAAATCTTCTTTTGGTGTACTCATGCCAAGAATTCGATGAGGAATCTTGTTCTGCAAATAGATTTTTTTTTGCATGCTTCATCCCACAAATGCAAAGCTATTCCTTGGTCATGCAACATCGCCCTTGCTACTCCCATAATAATTTTTTTCTTCTTCTCATCCACCCCATTCTGTTGTGGGTTGTGGGTTGTTGTCAACTCTCTTTGAATGCCTTCCTTTGCATGGAAATTTTTAAACTCATTCGACACGTACTCACCTCTGTTATCACTCCTGAGAGCCTTCACTTTCTTGCTAATTTATTTCTCAGCAATTGCTTTAAATTCAACAAACTTGGAGAACGTCTTGTCTTTCTTCTACATGAATAAATTCCAACACTTACGTAATCATCTACAAATATAACACAATACATGTGCTTGGAAGTGGAGGTTGTTGAGAAAGGTCCACAGACATCATAGTGGATCCTTTCAAGGATTGCATGCGCCTTGATATCCCAATCAATGAAGGTGTATTTTTTGTACTTCCCCAAGGTACACCCTTTGCATGTATTTTTCTTCTATAGTGCTCCTTTGGGGAGGTTGGTGGTGATTTTTTGCATGATCTTCAAGGCTCCATGATGCAAATTGAAAAGTCTTCTATGCCATAATTCCTTGACATCTCATCTCTATACCTTTTTCGCCTTTGTTCTAAAAGCAGCACAGTCCTCAACATCCATCTTGTATAGGTTTTTCACTCAAACCTCGATTTTCTTCACTTATCCCGTGGTGATGTGTCTCGGGAATTCCTTTCCTTTTTTGAATATCACATCGTAGCCATAGTTTTCCAACACTGCGATGGAAACCAGATTCTTCTTTAGACCCAGTATAAACATCACATCCTTGAGCCTGAGAGGAGAGCCTGAATCCATCTAAAAGGTGACTGTGTTGATCCCAGTTTCTTTGTACCTTCCATCATCTCCCTTCTCGATGTGCATATGGAGATATTTATCCTCCAATTCACTGAATATATATATATATATATATATATATATATATATATATATATATAATAGTAATAATGATAATAATTAATTAATTAATTAAATTAAATTAAATTAAAAAATAAATAAATAAAATAAAATAAAATAAAAAATAAAAATAAAAATAAAACTAAAAAAATAAAATAAAATAAAAATAAAATATTTGTTCACCATCATATGGAACGAGGCACCACTGTCTAGATACCATACACTTCCCATCACTATGCTTGCCATGCATGCAATGAGGGTGAAGCCAAGTTAGAATTATGAAGCCAAAGCTTTACCTGCTGCTCCTCCGGAGGTATTCTTGCTCGTCTTCTTGTGTGGAAATTTCATGGCATAGTGCCTGAATTCATGACAGTGAAAGCATTTGATTCTGGACAAGTCTTTCTTCTTTTCCCCTTGACTAGATTATACTTTGGATTGGGATTATACATCGTGAATGAAGTGTCTCTCCCGTGGAGATTCGAGACAATATGATCTCATACTCCCTAAGGTTCTCCTAACTTTGGCCACATCCTTCATCCACTGAGAAAGATTTTGGGAATCATATGCTTGGGGTTTTACTACATCTGACTTGATGTATTCTAGCATCCCATTGTTATCCAATACTTACTCCATGCGGTCCTTCCATGCCACAAATTTTGTGGTGCCTTCCAAGGCATCTCAAGCCTGAGACCATTGAGAACCATCTTCTCATTCTTGGAGAAAACCTTTAACATTGATCTTCAATTTCAAATTTCCTGAAAAGAAAACTTCAAAATATCTTCTCTATTGTGAATCTAGCTCTGATACCATGTAGAAATTAATGTGTAGAATCTAAATTTCTCATGAAAATTACTAAATCATAAGACTAGAAGCTACTCTACTAATCTATGGAAGAAAATTCATGATCAATAACACAAATCATAAACATGCATCAAGATTCAACACACATACACAGAGATTTATCTAGGGGAGATAAACTACTCAAAACCTCTCACTATATGTATTTCATTAATCAAAGAATCAAGAGGAATACAATATGATTTCTCAAGCTTGAGCACAACTTGTACCTTTATCTTCTATCCTCCACCTGACTCACCGAACCTGGCCAATACTTATCCAAATTTTCAAGCCTCCAAGCTCCTATTTCCTTGTGTTTTTTATTCAGGAATTAGCCCCTATTTTTAGGGAAATTCCTCAATTGAATTGTGCAATTCCTGTAGGCCCATCCTTTGACTGCATGCACCACCTATACAACTTGGATTAGTTTACAATTGATAGTACACAACCCTTGAACTCCAATATCAACTAGGTTACTCAAGTTCTCTACATGCATCAGTTATTTTGGGATGATTGATCAGTTAACTGGATGATCACTGAGTGTGACTAAAGTTACACTGCACAACTTGACCTTCCACTAGTTTCTCCAATAGTTGGAACTAGTTTAACTGACAATAACTCAACTTAACCGAAATATATTGCTATAAATTAATAATCAATCATACTTGACTGAACTCAAGTGTCTCTAACTCAAATTAACTAAGTTAATTGAGTGAAAATATCCATGTCACCTCAGTTAACTACCTCCATGTATTCTGTTGAAATTCAAATTTGAATTTTAATCTAGTTTGACCAAGGAAAAGTCAAAACGAGATTTTCTTGTTGCGTTTTCAACACTAGATATAAATAAAAATATAATTTTAACAGGGAAATTTGGAGGTGAAGGTTGTGTAACTACTATTACAGACAAAACCTGGAAGGTCACTAAAGGAGTCCTGGTAATAGAGAAAGGATAAGAGGTTGGTACATTGTATTTATGCAATGGTATTTCTAATTGACTTAACACTTTAACCTCCACGGGAGCATATACGTGATCAAGAGTTCATAATTTTTTCTCAAAATTCAAAGTTACAGGATTGGGTTGAAACCAGGATGGTTACATACATCTCATCTTCCTGATTCTAGTGCCATGAACGGTTCGAAAAACCGATGTCGTATCAGGAAGATATCGCTTTCTGATCGAAATGCCAAACAGGTAAATTTTCGACAGTTTGACCAATTTTGACTGGGATGCACAGTTAGAAAAAAGGGAATATTCCAAGGAATATTAGTTCCTTAGAGCCAATCAGGGTTTGAAAAGTGTCAGGATTATATTGGAAGGTACGGGTTTGGAAGGCTAATGAGTAGTTGCCACGTGGCCCTGCAACTGTATGCTAAAATTTTGACAGTCTGCAGGAATCGAACCCTGGACCTCCCACTTGGCATGTGCACATCTTACCATCTATTCTCCACATTGTTTCTTAATCCCTAAGGCACAGGTTATACTTATGGTTTAATACAAATTGTATTGGGGGTTGGAACTGCCAGCAGTTCCACATTACAATTGTCACATGGAAAACAATGATGTTAACTCCGAAAAACCGCGGATAATACATCAACTGCCAGCAGTTTCATGTTATGTATCACATGGCCACGTTTAAATTTTATCTCTGTGTGGTTATCGCAAACCTAACAGCCCAACCGGAGTTCCGATTGTTTCAAACACAGTTTAAACACGAGTTCCGCCAATCATTACGGTTATGCCACGGGTTTAAGGTGTGCATGTGGCCACCCCAACCACTAACATTTATTAGTGCAGTTAGTTTCAACGGAAGGTTAGAAAGCATGCCATTTTGGGTGGAAATTCTATTTTAACTCCAGTTAAGTGGAGTTCTCCACTTTTAGTGGAGCTTTACTAGGTGAAACTGGGCAAAAGAGTAGGAGACTCAATTTTCGCCCATTATGAGTGAATGAAGAGTCATTTTTACTAATTGGAGCATTCTGGAGCCATTGATGCAAATAAAACAACCATTAGAGCATTGTAACTACATGTAATATCAAAATTTTGAGCATAATGAAAGATGGACATGCCATTGGGAGTTGGACCTGCAGATGTAGCCCAGGAGGGGTGAACTGCTTCATCATGCCTGCTGTGTAAATTTCATGTGGTGACTTATTTCTCTATTTTACACTATTTTTCAGTGTTATTTAATCTTGTTTTATACTTCTAATTCACTAAAAATCATCTACAATTCATTGTCAAAATCCTCAATCCTTATGCAAACTAATGAGACAAATATGCACATGTTTTTAAACTGAAAAGACACTTAGCATAACAAAACTAATACAGTAATTTCATATCAGATTGGTATAAGAGCTAGAGTTTATTCTCTAGTGTTGTTTAGTGCAAAGAATTGTTTAACTTTTTGCAAGTTTTAGATGCTTACAAGGCTCGAGCTCAAAAGAGGAGAAGGCAAATTGGTGGAAGCGGGAGGGTCTCAAAAAGAGCCTAAGCAAAGGAGAGAAATATTGCCACAATCTCCACCGCCTATTTCACCTCCTAAAGAATTAGAATCCTGATTAAGCATGCCTCGTGAGGAAGGAGAAATACATGAATAAGTTGACCCTAAAGAGGAAGAAAGAGTGTTCAGGAAATCATTTCTTGATATGACTGAGATGGTTAGAATCATTTATCAAGAAAGGAATGAGAGACTGGAAGGAGAAGGATCTAAAATTCACAAGGAAGGAAAAAGATCTTCAAGAGATCAACATGATGAAGGCAAGTCAAATAAGGGAAATGGAGGCAATGGATGCAATGGAGAGCCATCATCCTCACCCTCATCATCATCATCATCCTCTACTTCTTCTTCAGTACATCAGCCACACAAGTCAAAGAACACTGGTAAAAGTCATTTTTTAAAACTTGATGTTAAGTTTGAATTGCAAATGTTTAATGGTGAAGTCAATGTAGAAAATCTTGATAATTGGATTAGGCAATTGGAGGTCTGTTTGAGAATACATAACCTTCAAGATGATGATACCAAAATTCAATTAGCTTCATTGAGAATGGAAGGTGTAGCACTTGTTTGGTGGGAAGCCAAGACAAAGGAGGAAATCAAGAAACATGGTAAGATTATTCTATCATGGTAAGATTTCATTACTGCTATTAAACAATTGTTTTATCCATATATGCAAAAAATCCATCATGAACTGACAGAACTTTAGGTAATTAAAGGGACAAAATGTGCAAGAATACACCCAAGAATTTAGGAGAAGAGCTCTCTTATTAGGGGTGGATTTGCAGAGCCAACATAATTTTCTCAAGTACATAGGAGGCTTACATATCTACCTAAAACATACCATTCTCATGTTTAACCCCACCAGTCTAGATGAAGTATGTGTTCAGGCCACACATCTAGAAACTAGAGGGAATAAAATTTCTGAAGAGGGTAGAAAGAGACCTTTTAAGGGTAAAGCCAAAGAAAATACCTCAAAAGATATAAAAAAAAAAAAGAAAAAAAAAATAATGCATCTGTTAAGAAAGAGGGAGAAAATTTGTTTGTAAACATTGTTCAAAAGAAGGCCACGATGAAACTCATTGTTGGAAATTACATCCTAAATTGAGGCCAAAGAAACCCAATAACAAAGGGAAATATAAAACTGTTGCTACAGCTCAACATGATTTAGGATCTGATTCAGGTGATGAAATTAAAATTACAGCCATGGGATTGAAGAACATGAAGGGAAAATAAATTGAAACTAAACCTAGTACCAGTACATCAAATCGCCACATAAACACTCCAAATGAAGAAGAAAGAATAGAACAGTTTCATGTAAGGGTCATATCCAAGCATACCAAGATTGACACATTGTTTAACAGTGGGTCACTAGCAAACTTAATCTCTAAATATTTGGTCAAGAAACTTAGCCTTGAGACCATACCACATACAAAACCATATCCATTAGGTTGGATTTGTAAGGATGCAAATCTACAGGTTTAAAATAAATGTATATTGAGGTTTGCAATCACTGCAAATTTTGTTGACACGGTTGAATTAGATGTGGTTCCGCTTGACATCACTAGTATTTTATTAGGGAGTCCTTACTTGTATGACAGGAAAGCGATCTTCTATTTCCATGAGAACAAGTATCATTTATTCAAATATGGAAAGGATTTCATTGTTAGATCACATCGCAAGAAGACAAACATTGCTATGGTAAATGTTAGACAGGTAAAGAGGTTGGTAAATTCAAGTAAGAATTTTGTTCTTCCTATGATTAAGCCTAAATTTGATGTTAATCATGAATCATTTGAGGGATGTAATCCTAAGTTGAAATCATATTTATATGATGTAGTTAATACGCATCATGAGATGTTTCAGGAGCCAACATGATTGCCTCCAAAAAGGGAAATTCAACATGAGATTCAGTTGCAGCAAGATTGTCCTCTTCCAAACATCGGTATGTATCGCATGTCGATAATCGAGAATGCTGAAATAAAGAGGAAAAGCAAAGAGATGTTGGATAAAGGAATCATAAGGCCGAGCACCTCGCCATGCGGTTCACCCATAGTCTTGATACCAAAGAAAGATGGGACTCGGCGCGTGTATGTAGATTTTTGAGCTTTGAATAAGATAACGGTAAAAAATCATTACCCACTCCCAAGAATAGATGAATTGCTTGATCAGTTGAAAGAAGCAAAGTTTTTCACTAAGTTGTATTTACGAAGTGGATATCATCAAGTAAGAATTGCAGAAAGTGATATATGGAAAACTGCATTCAAAACCAAACAAGGACTCTTTGAGTGGCTAGTTATGCCTTTTGGTTTGTGTAATGCACTGGAAACTTTCATGTGAGTTATGGATAGTGTTTTGTGACAATTCCTTGATTACTTTGTTATATTCTACTTAGATTACATTTTAACTTTCAGCAAAACAAGAGAATATCATGTCTTGCATGTGAATAGAGTGCTTGATATTTTGAAGAAAGATAAATTGTTTATTAAGATGTCAAAGTGTGAGTTTGGAAAGACTTCTTTGGTCTATTTGGGACATATTATAGGAGGAGGAGAATTGAGAATTGGTCCTTCTAAATTGGAATCCATTGTGAATTGGCCCACACCCAAAATAGTTACCGAGGTAAGAAGTTTCTTAGGTGTAGCTCAATATTGGAGGAAGTCTATTGCTAACTTTTCTTCCATCGCAACTCATATGCATGCAGTGACAAGTGTGAAGAAAGGCTTCCAATGGGGAGGCAAACAACAGCAAGCTTTCAAAGATTTAAAATACAAGATCATTTCAGCTCCAGTCCTTACATTACCAAATTTGAGACAATCGTTCGAAATTCAAACCGATGCTAGAGATTATGCCATGGGCGCAGTACTTTTGCAGCATGGTAAGCCTATCGCTTTTCATTCTGAAACTTTTAATGGTGTTGTGACTAATTATCCTACATATGAAAAAGAACTATATGTGTTGGTACAAAGTGTCAAGAATTGGAAACACTACTTGATGGGTAAAGAAACTATTGTGCATACCAATCACCAACCATTACGGTACTTGCAGTCACAAACAAAATTTCAGCAATCAAGACATTTCAAGCGGATGGGTTTTCTTCAACAGTTTCACTTTGTTATAAGGTACAAGAAAGGTATATTCAATAAAGTTGCAGATATGCTTTCAAGACCAATCATTAGTGTGTCTACTTTACTCAAAAATGATTATGTTGTACATGAGAGTTACATAAAGCAATATGCACATGACATTGATTTTCAAGATGTGTATGCTAGTTTGAGTGAAGGGAATCAAGTTGAAGAAAAATATTATCACATGCATAATAATTTGTTGTTTCATTTAGGCAAGCTATGTATTCCACAAGGAGAGAGGCTAAGTGTCATGAGAGAAGCTCATTCATCTCTTATTGTTGGACACTTCGGGGTAAGAAAAACAGTGGCACATCTATAGAGGTATTGTTATTGGCCTCGCATAATAGATAGTGTGTCACGTTTTATAAGAGGTTGTTCTATGTGTGCAACAAGTAAGCCTAGTAATAGGAAGCTTGGGTTGTACACGCTAATACCGGTACCATCAAGGCCATGGGAGAGTGTCTCCATGGACTTTGTTGGAGGTCTACCTATGTCAAGACAATAGCATGATTATCTTTATGTAGTTGTGGATAGATTAAGTAAAATGTGTATACTTATGCCATGGAAGAAAACCATTACTGCTGAACAAACTATTGAACTTTATTTTCAACATGTTTGGGTTCATTTTGGATTGCCAACTTCTATTGTTAGTGACAGTGATTCCAAGTTCATTGGTAATTTTTGGTCAAATCTATGGAGAATGATGGACACAAAGTTGAAAAAGAGTATCGCTTTTCATCCACAAACCGATGGACAAACCGAGGTGGTGAACAGAACAATTGTGCATCTATTGAGAGGATATTGCAGCAAACATCCTAAGTTGTGGGATGAACAACTGTATTACATTCAGCACGCTTACAACCGGGAAAATCACTCTTCAACACAAACCTCACCTTTTGAAGTATGCTTTGGGTATTTGCCAAAATCACCATTAGACTTCATCTTTGGGAAGGATTTTGCAATTGATGGCCATAGTGACATTGATAAGGCTAGAAATTTCATTGAGCAAATTCATATTATGCATCAACAAATTCAAGAAAAACTTGAGAAAATTCAAAGAAAATACAAAGAGAGGCATGACAAACATCAGGTTGATCACAATTTTCAAGAGGGAAATGAGGTATGGTTGCACATTAGCAAATAAAGGATGCAAGGGGAAGGTAAAAATCTCAAACCCATTCGTTATGGTCCTTTCAATATCATAAAACAATTTGGTAATAATGCATTCCAACTTGACTTGCCTTCTTATATGAACATGTATTCAGTTTTTAATGTTGAAAACTTACACTTGTATGATCCACCTTTGATCGATGATCAAGGAAGTGATGTTCAGCTACCTTCTATTGAATATTTCTCACCAGAATTTCTGGTTGAGCTCAAGGAAGATACAATTCTTGACAGGAGGACAAGAGCATCAAAGAGGGGAAGTGTTGACTACCTTCGATTTGGGCTCAAAGGCACTAAACCAAGAAAGGAAAAATTGATGGAGGTTGGAAAGGTGAGGGAGTTGTACCCTCATCTACTGAACAGGTAATCAAGTCTTTTGGGGTCCAAAAGCTTCCCAATGGGGAGGAATGATCAGGAGTTCATAAATTTTGCTCAAAATTCAAATTTACAGGATTGGTTTGAAACTAGGATGGTTGCGTATATATTTTCTTCCTGATTCTGGTGACATGAACAGTTCAAAAAAACCGATGTCATATGAGGAAGATATCGCATTCTAATCAAAATGCCAAACAGGTATATTTTCGACAGTTTGACCAGTTTTTACTGGGATGCACAGTCAGAAAAAATGGAATATTTCGAGGAATATTCCTTCCTCGGAACCAATCGGGTTTTGAAAAGTTTCAGGATTATATTGGAAGGTACGGGTTTGGAAGGCAAATGAGAAGCTGCCACGTGGCCAGCCCTGAGGCTACCATGTGGCCCTACAACTGTATGCTAAAATTTTGAGGGTCCGCAGGAAAAAACCCCCAGACCTCCCGCTTGGCATGCACACGTCTTACCATCTATTCTCCGCATTGTTTCTTAACCCCTAAGGGCACGGGTTATACTTATGATTTAATACAAATTGTAATGGGGGTTGGAACCGCCAGCGGTTCCACATTGCAATTGTCACATGGAAAACAATGATGTTAACTCCAAAAAAACCGTGGATAATACGTCAACCGCCAGAAGTTTCGTGTTATGTATCACATGGACACGTTTAAATTTTATCTCCATGTGGTTATCGCAAACCCAACAGCCCAACCGGAGTTCCGACTATTTCAACCACAGTTTAAACGTGATTTATGCCGACCGTTACAGTTATGACGTGGGTTTGGGGTGTGCATGTGGCCACCTCAAACACTAACATTTGTTACTACATTTAGATTCAGTGTGTTGGGGCCCTTGTTTCTCTTGACGCGCTGCACATATTGAGGGGCAGCGTTCGCCGGATCCCTAAGTCCTGTACGCCCCTGTAATGCTCCTTCCAAATCATGCCTAAGCTGCTGCCGCAGCGCAGCATTGTCAACAATCCTGAGGAATAGCTGGAGCCAATCCTCGATCACAGTGCCTGTGACGCTCTGCGCCCCCGATTCTGGCAGCACGGGCTCCTTCAGACCTCCTGCATCCCGCAGCTGGGCGAACGCCTCAACTACCTCCTAGAAATACTTCTTCTGGGCTTCGGGCCTGATTAACATCTTTGGGGATGCCGGCCGAACCACTCGTGCTGGCTCCTTCCCGTGGGCATCCTCCCCAGTTTTCTTCCCGCCCCTCGTCACGATCGCGACGTTCTGCATGTTTGGGGTCGCGGTCCCTCGTGGCTCTTAATTTATCAGATTCGCTCCCCTCTGCCTCGCCCGTTCTTCCCACTTTTTGATGAGCTCCGGACAGTCCTCTGTGGCGTGGGCGTTCACCCGGCACTGGGAACACCAGGGTCGTCGCAGAAGGGGACATTCTCGAGCCACGTGACCCTCCTGGTCACAGTTGTAACATTTCACCTGACCGCGTCCCCCTGTGCGACCTCCCCGCATGCCGCCACCTCTTCCCCTTGGGGCCTCGTTCACCCTTTAGGAGGGACGATCCAATCGATCCGCAAGTGCGTCGAGCGCCCTACACTGCTCAGTGTTGTGAGTCGTGGAAACACAAAATTCGCTGTACACATTGTTTGGGACCGTGGAGTACTTTTGTAGTATCGGGCACATTCGAGGAGGATGCCCCAGCGTCCGGCAAATCTCGCAGTACTCTGTGGTGGAGGAACCCAGTTGAGGTAGGAACCCCACGTAAGGTTGTTGCGGTTGGTAGACCCCCTGCGAATTCATCGTCGCGCCACCACCAGGTGGTGGACCCCCATGGATTTCCGCGACAGAGGGTCCTACCCCTACGCCACGCAACCGGGGACACTCGGTTGCGACATGGCCCTCGACCAGGCAATGAGTGCACCAAACATTCGGCCACACTAGTCTCACCGGCTGGAGCTCCTTGAGATTTTCAGTCAAGCTCATGGCGATCTGGTGTTGCAACCCCATCAAAGAAGGATCTTGCGGAGCCAGCCCCCCCCCCCAAGTATTCCTGGGGGTAGCCCGCCATGGCTTCAATCTTCATGGCCTGCTCCAAAGCGTCCTGCAGATTATCAATCTTCTGCTGAGTGAGAGGGGTTCGTGTCAAGGGAAGCAGAGCCTTGATGAACCAGTCCATCTGGTGGTTTGGATCGATCGGGTAGCTGAGTTTCCCGATCGCGTCCTTGAATCGCCGCATCAACTCCCACGCGGTCTCACCTTCCTTCTGCTTAATTTCCCACAGCTCGGACAGGCCCTGTTGGTCTGTCTGGGGAAGCTTGAATTCGCGGACAAAATCCTGCTTTACGTCCGCAATTACGGGGTTAGGATGAGCCTCGGACCACTTGATAAACCATCACAGATCCCTCTCTCTGAGCATGGTTTGGAACTCTATTAACTTCCCTGCATCTGGCGTCTGCTGAGCCCTCCAGATGGCTTCGTACAGATACCAGTGTTGCTCTACATCATCAATGCCCCGGCCAGAGAACTTTGGATACCGGGTGAAAGACCCAGCCATGTGTACTTGCAGAGTATTGACCAAGATAAATCCTCCAGGTCCTGGTTGCGTAACGGTTCCACTAGGGAATACAACACTACTAGTAACGCTGCTATTACCGGACGTTCCTGACGCTGATGAACTACTGTGCGACTGACTCAATGCTTGCAACTGAATGAAAATATTACTTAAAGGTTGATACAGTACTAGGGGAAGGTAGGGATCCTGGCCATGCAGAATGTGGGAAGTAGGAATGCCTGGAGAGGTGAGTGTCGTTTGCTCTTGAAACATTCACTGCATCACGTCGTACCATTCGCCATCGGAACTCTCTTCGGGCTGCATCTTTTCATCGTCTTCATTAGTCACCATCTCTCTTCCTCGCGTCGCTGGGCTCCCATGCACCCACTGCACTTCCACCACTGTCCCGTCTTCTTCCCGGGTATCCAAATCCATAATCCCTATCCTCTGAGGCGCCTCCTTCTGGTTCTTCCTTGCCGCTTCCCTTCGGTTTAAATCCTGCATCACCCTTTTTCGCCACCTATCGGCGATCTGCGCCCGCCGATGTGCACGTTGCTCCCTCAACTTGTGTGCCGCCTCAACATCCATTCCCTGCTTCCCCCTTCACATTCTACGTAGCATATGTCCCTTCTCCCTTCCCCCAGCACCAGAGGTTTACGCTTCCATACTTGCTTTGTGGAATTCCATCAACCCTTCATCCACCATCAGGGCTTTAATCCACAGCGGAATCTCCTTGAGCAGCTTCCCTCTTAACCCGGAACAGAAAATAGCTTCAGCTTTCGAAAAGGATTGGTATCATTCGGCAGCAAACTCCACAATATAGCCGTCCAACGTGGTTTCAACCCAAAAATCCACTGCACGAGTCAGCTCCGTGCTCAATCGATGCAGAGCTACCAGATCCCCGTGTATCCACCTGCGGTTTATCTTCCGCAAGCCATCTCTAAGCACCTTCGTCTGTAACCTTCGCAACCAATTGTAGAGATCGTTGGGGAATTTTCCCCAGAATATTTCGTACGTATCGCTGGCTAAATCAGAGAAAAGGACGAGCTCCTTGATTGCCGCCTCCTTTTGCTTGGTCAGCTCTACTTGCTGAGCAATGAATTGTTCGAGATGATTATCCCACCATCGCCGTACCTCTCCTTCAAAAATCCTCGATACCATGATCTAGTTCCCCTCAGAACATGCAGGTCCCGGCAACGGAACCATTTCTTGGCGAGAAGTTAGGTCTCGTGGACAAGACCCAGGTTCAGGAGTTGTGGCCAACAAAAGAGTCCGATGTAGTCTAGAATCACGCCGGCATTTTCACCCTACTCCGGAGAGCAGTGAGTCTCACCCGAGGCGTGCCGCAACCACATGCAGAAGGGGGTTAGACCAATGGCAAGGAACAGAGTCACAACTCATGATGGACAATGCATCGATTATATAGACAGAGTCATGTACGCAAGAGCACTTAAGAAGCATTCAGATATTAGCAAATAAAATTTTAAACCAGCATAAACACATTACATGCATGTAAACCTCTTATTGAGACAGCAACCTTTCATTATATTAATCTCTTGGCCAAGCTCATGATTACATAGCATCTTCAGCGATAGATTACAACCCTGATACAGATGTCTTACGGAACAGAAAGGTAGAATAGAGAAGATTAGGAACCACAGAGATGTCATGCATGCCCGCAGCCGCTCTGTGCTTCTTCTCCTATCGCGAGCCTCGCAACCTCTGCTGCATCATCTCTTCTTTCAGCCGGGTGACTGTTATTTATTCACCTGCTATCGCGACTATTAGTTCCTCCCTGTGTCTTTTCTTCAGCTGCTTCCAGCTTCTCTCCTGTTATCTGTGTGTTCCGCTTTCTGTCTTCTACTGTGTGTTTTCTTCATCTGTACTTGTGCGTGTTCTTTCTTCAGCTATCTCATGCTTCTGCGCCACCTTGATAGCTCCGCGACTCCTGGTAGTTGCGACGCGGTCGCGATTGCCATGTTTCTTCATGTCGCAACTCAAAAGGTCATCCTTTATTCAAAATTCAAAATGTTCTAACCAAGATTTCAAAAACAAGCAACGAATAGGGAAAGAGTTCTGGATTAACACGTAGGTCACGAGCTTCCAAATCAGCGATACCATGCTGGATTTGGGGTCTGACATCAACATCCTGCCACGAAAGACGTGGGAGGCCCTTGGAAGGCCACGGCTGGCCTACTCGCCAATCCAACTCAGGATGGCGAAGCAGTACTGTATTCTGCCAATCAGCCGGCTCGAGGGTGTCGAGGTCGACATTGCGGGGCTGAAGACATACACCGATTTTGAGGTTATTGATATTATGGGCGACAAGGATCCTTATCCTGCCTTACTCGGCATCGACTGGGCTTTTGAGAATTACGCCATCATCAACCTTAAAAAGGAGCTGATGATTTTTGAAGATGCGGAGGTACGGGTCACCCAGCCCCTTGACCCGTATCAGGGCCCACGATATACAGAAACGGTGGACAATCGGGAGGATGCTCAGATTATGGACCACCTTTATCAAATGACTGCAGGAAAGCGGGACGACTATATTAACCCAACCGCGACTGGTTCTGTCAGTTGGCGGAGTGTGCAGAGCTCGGAGCTCGGATCCGAACTCGCGTGGGAAGACTGGCAGCAAGGGGGGTACGAGACCACCACGCGGATATGTGCTACCGTTGCCCAAGTCCGGTGGGTGGGGACTAAGATCCGCGGATATCCCACCCTGTCAAACATGCAAGCTGTCAATACTTTTATTACCAAGGTGGAAGACATGGTCCCAGACGAAAGCCGGATGCCACTTTTGGATGTGGCCTTGCAATCCACGTCGACCCGGTGGTGGAAAAATCACCGCGACACTTTGTTGCGATGGGATTGCGTGGCGGATGCTCTGCGGGCACGTTTTAAAGAGGATGACGGACCTCGCAGTATGCTTAAGTATCGCGGAAATTCCGACCCGCGAAACCATTTGCGTGCCTGTGAGGAGCAGTGGCGCAGTACCAGGTACCCGGAGGAGCTGTGGGTCCACAGGTTTATCCACTCCTTGGATACAATCCCCCAAGCCTGGTACCTGGAAGAAGAGTGGAAACGGGGAACCCGCTCGTGGCAGGAAGTCACGGACAAGTTCGTTCGATGCTTCTCGTTCGAAGGGGAGACGGCGCAGGAGTCTCGGGCCCTATAGGCAATTAAGGAGGTCTTGTTTTTCCACCATCCCGAGCCCGACGGGGGCCCGGTTGTGTCACGACCTGAGGCCAGGCGCGAGTTGGTTTGCCAACGGATTAACGGCGATCCAGATGATGATAGTCTGGGGGACCTCAGGCATCTATATTTTGACGAAAAGGAAGGCGAGCGGAATATCAGTGAAGAGTCGATGACTGAAGGAGTCCATTTACAACCACTAAAGATGAAGAAGCTAAACGTTGGAACAGACGAGAAACCTAAGCTGGAAACGGTGGGAGATTACTGGGACGAGGAAACGACAAAAGAAATTTTCAACCTCCTCCGGGAATATGAAGACTTGTTCCCGTCCTCGGTTGCAGACCTGAAGGGGATCAAGGGGGACCTTGGCGAAATGCGCATTGTGCTGAAGCCGGCTTCCCAGCCTGTCAAGCACCGACCCTACCGGCTGAACCCACGTATCAAAGAAAAGGTCAAGATGGAGATCGACAAGATGCTGGCCGCAGTTCTCATCTTTCCAGTAGAAGAAGCAGAGTGGGTGAGTTCCATTGTCATTCGGAACAAGAAGGACAAAGCGGAGATACATGTCTACGTAGACTACCGAAGTCTGAACAATGCCTGCATCCACGATCCGTTTCCCACTCCTTTCGAAGATGAAGTTCTAGATCATGTTGCGGGAAACGAAGCCTATTCCTTCACTGATGGGTTTTCGGGCTACCATCAGGTGTGCATTGCCGAAGAAGACAAAGCAAAGACGACATTCACCACTGAGTGGGGATCATTCGCATACCACGTTATGTCGTTTGGTCTGAAGAACGCACCGGCTGTGTTTTCCCGGATTGTAATTGCTGCTTTCCGGGAGTAAATTCACAAGTTCCTGGAGGTCTACATGGACGACTGGACCTTCTACATCCTATTGAAGAAACACGCCACCCTTTTGCGTATTATGTTTGACCGGTGTCATCAGCTGCAGATTTCCTTGAACTTGAAGAAATTTATTTTTGCAGTTCCATTCGGCACACTCTTAGGCCACGAGGTGTGCAAGCAAGGGGTCTGTGTCGATCCCACCAAGGTCGCGGTCATAGTTCACATGGAAGCCCCCGAAACCGTGAAGCAGTTGTGGGCACTGCTCGGGCACACGGGATATTACAGGCGGTTTATCCGCAACTACGCAAAGATTACGGCCCCTTTGGAGAAACTGTTGTGGAAGTCAGAAGTATTCCAGTGGACGGAGGAGTGTAGGAGGGCCCTTGACACCTTGAAGGAGAAGCTGGCAACGACACCCATACTTGTTCACCCCGACTGGGATAAGCAGTTCCATGTGCATATCGATGCGTCCGGTATTGCACTTAGGGCTGTCTTGGCGCAACCCGGGGAGACGACAGTTGACCACCCCGTCTACTTCACCAGCCGCAAGTTATCGAATGCGGAGAAGAATTACACCACGACCGAGCGGGAGGCGCTGGCGATGGTGTACTCCCTCCAGAAGTTCCGCCACTATCTTCTGGGCGAAAAATTCAAATTCTTTACGGACCACTCTGCATTGAAGTATCTGGTGAATAAGCCTGTTTTGGAAGGACGGATCTGTCGCTGGCTTCTACTTTTTCAGGAATTCACGTTTGAGGTGATTGTCAAGCCCGGCAGGTTGAATTTTGGTCCCGATCATTTATCCAGGTTGGAGACGGGAGAGAACGACGGCTCTTTGGACGATCAGCTGCCGGATGCTGACCTCTTTCGCGTCGAAGCGGTCCCGGATTACTTGGCCGACATTGCCGCCTATCTGACCTCGGGGCAATGCCCTCAGGATTACAACCCGCTCCGGAAACTCCACTTGGTTGTCCGGGCGGCTGACTACCAATTGATCGCGGGGCAGCTATACAAACTGGGCCTCGATGAGGTGTTGCGTAGATGCGTCCTTGACCACGAACAGGAAGCGGTAATGTGGGAATGTCACAGCGGTGTTGCGGGAGGGCATGTGGGTGTGAAACCCACCGCAAGAAAGGTGCTCCAAGCTGGCCTGTGGTGGCCAAAAGTACATGCTGACTGTAAGGCCTACGTTAAGCGCTGTGATGTTTGCCAGCGGACGGGAAGGCCCTCTCACCGGGACGAGCTTCCGCTACACCTAGTGCATGTGTTGCGGCCGTTTGAAAAATGGGCTGTCGATTTTGTGGGTCCCATAGCCCCATTCGCCAGACACTCCAAGGCCCGGTACATCATTACCGCCATGGATTACCTTACCCGGTGGGCTGAAGCAGCAGCGGTACGCGACTGCACGGCGGATACCGCCGCCCGGTTCATTTTTTAGCACATCATTTGCCGGTTTGGCTGCCCGTGAAGCTTAACCAGTGATCAAGGTACGCACTTCATTAATGACACGGTCAAGACACTACTGGACACCTTCATGGTTCAACATCATAAGAGTAGCCCGTATCACCCGCAGGCTATTGGTACGGTGGAGACCTTCAATAAGATTCTTGAGAAGGGCCTGACTAAGATTTGCAATGCCCAGCGAGATGATTGGGATGAGCGCCTATCTGCGGCATTGTGGGCCTATCGGACTACGGTGAAGCGCTTGACCAATCAAACGTCGTTCCAGCTCGTGTACAGCCGAGAGGCTGTGATCCCTGCCGAGTTTATTGTACCCAGCATGTTGATCGCCGCGTCTCTCAAGTTTCCGCAAGAGGCCTCCCTCCAGGAGCGCCTCCATGAGTTACAGGAACTGGATGAGGCCCGATTCCTGGCCGAATTCCACCAGAAGATTCAGAAGGACCGGCAGAAAGCGTGGCACGACCACCACATTAAGAACAAAACCTTTCAGTTTGGCGGTAAAGTTCTTCTATATGACAGCCGGTTCCAGAAGTTTCCAGGCAAGCTCTAGATGCACTGGTTGGGACCCTACTTTGTCATCGAGATTCGCGACTCAGGAGCCGTTCGGTTGGCACAGCTGGACGGTATAGTTCTCCCTGGGTGGGTGAATGGCGCACGCCTGAAACCCTACCAGGAGTAAGTACCTTTCACTTCTCATCAATAACTCTCGCACCCGAGAGCACCCGTAGCGTAGCTTAGTCGAATAACTCTCCCGCAACCGGGATGAGCGTAGGGAGTCTTTTCCGATTCATAGGTGGTCTGTCAATAACCGCTCAGTTGCGAGGGCCGCACCGCAACCGACTGTGGTCGGGGTGGCGCCTGTCCAGCGTGTCATCCTTGTAGGATCCATCCACGTGCCAGTATCAGTGCAAGTCATTTCCGTCAGTCCTTTTTGTCAGTCCGTAGGATCGCTCAGGTTTGCATCTGTAGAAATTTGCTGAATAATGATTAATTATCCACCGAGACTATCTTGGTCACATACTATTTGAACTTCATACATAACACATAATCTCTTCCACTCAACTCAACTCAGATCATCAAACATGCGGAAATAAAATCAAGCGATAACACATCAAATCATCATACACATTAACACAGTATGTATGGGGAAAGCTTATAGCTGAAAACCCCGCAGCTATTGTGTATATTATAATGAAGAAATCATGTAACAAACTCAGTACAATACTCCTCACAAGTACTCAGTACTATCTCATGAAGTTACACACAAACTAGCTTGGTTTTGAACATGTTACTGGTTCAAAACTCAACCACTAATTTCCTTGCCTCTATTGCGTGTTTCAATGCTATGGGATGGCCTCTTTATATAGATAAACCACTAGCCTGAACTGCGCAATCCTCATGGGCTTACTCCTCCTATCTGTGTGTTGCAAATAGCAACAGTATAGTCACAACTGATAGCTAACTCCACCCTTTCATCTACCTCTTTCACTGGTCTCCACTGAACTGATCATGCACTGTAGTGAAGTGATGTGTTCTTGAGTTGAATAATGAGTTACTAATTAATGAATTAAATAATATTTAATTCACTCCACTCATAACTAATTGATTAGCTAGTTAAACTAATCTCAACTAGTTCAACTAAAATAAACAGAACACAACTCCACTATCTGTCTCATTAACTCCACCAAACTTCTGCCACTAAAGTTCTAACTGAAGTCAACCATGCATGAGCTCAATACCCCATAAGAAAAGCGTATTTCCTTCTGGCAGTTGCATGTGCCACATCCGTAGCTCAAACTGAAGTGCTCCAAGAGAGTAAACTGATGTTTAGAGTCCAAATATTATTAAGGGTAAATAATATTTGACTTCCCTATTTTTAGGAGAGGCAGTCTAAAAATAGCCTTCGACCTCTTCGACCTAAAAAATAGAGTCTCATCTATTTTACCAACATGACCAATGCTCCAAGAATCTCAAACTGGAATCCCCGAACCATGCTCCATATGTCTAAAAATAGACATAGTCTAAAAATAGACTTTGCGCCAGAATTCGCCTGCGGGCCCACTTGGTGAAGGCGACTTCATTTCACCAAGCTCCATCATCTTGCTGCATTCTCAACAGCATCATAAATTACCATAAGTAGGCAGTAAATATACCATAATCATTTGCCATCATCCACAGTTCCCTCAGCCGTCGCGTCCGCCCATTTCCCCATGTCTCCGTCAGCAACTGTCAGATTACACACGGGCGTCGTGATCTGCGGTCTCCCGCGAGCACCGAGGCGGCCGGAATTAATTATCGTTATGCGGTCTCATCAACTCCGCTCGTGCCAGGTGATGACATAACTTGCATGGAGACCAACAGCACGAGAATGCCGGACCAGTTCAATTTGGCAATTGCAGCGACACCAGAGCGGTTGAAGTCTCAAAACGCACCGCACCAAGATAGAACCTCCAGGAGAATTCTCCAGGTTTACCAGCGCCGTGCCAAAATGCCAAAGGCTCTCCTATCCATTGTTGAACCGGCGCTGGACAGTCGGATCCAGAGAATAGAGTCGCTGGTTAGCAAATACGATAGTGCAGCGTTGATAGATGCCAACTTGTCTGACCCGGTCGAATTCCCCTCCCTCCATTGGCAGACATATATGGAGCATCACTACACACCAGGCGGTAGTCCAGCCAACCAAATGCGACCAGAGTACAGGGGCCTCCAGCAATCGTCCCTGATGAATTTAAGAACTCTTCCTGTCTTTGGGACTACCGGACCCGCCCTGCAATGCACCCGGTTCCTCCTCAGCCGAATTCAGAATGGGTCCTTGTGGCTAAACGAGGAGATCCCCATTCACGCTGAAGACATTCATCGCTTCACAGGCCTATCCCAGAATGGCGCAGACGTCTCCGCTGACGGTCAGACAGCTTCCAAGCACGCATGAAAGTCGGGTGATACAGACCTCTATGCCAAATATGGCACTCGCCGGGGGGGGAAAGGTGCCAAAATTGATCTGATTAACAAGCCGGAGATTCGGTTCGCTTGCTATCTCATTGCTAGCAAGACGATGCGGCATTATACCAAAGGAGAGTGCACCTTGGATACCATCTCCATTGCGGAGCACTGTGTCCAAGGCACCATGCTGAATTGGTGTTCTTTCGTGCTCAAATAACTGTCCGCGGCATGCGAAGAGAATTATAAGCGCACCACTAGTTTCATCTATGGTTACCTGATTGTAGCTTTTGCCATGTGGAAATGGCACACTCCTCCTGTCCGGCTGCCGGCAGAAACTACCGCGAGCCAGCCCCTCGCAATGAAATTCACCCCGTGACAAGTGTCCTTTGACCCCAGCACTAAACAGGTGAATGCGGAAGCGTTTCAGTCTTGGTACGGCCTAATGATAGATGTGGTGGCTAACCAGCAACGGGTGCCCAGGAACCTGTTGGACGACTATAGTGAGCAGGTATGGTTCGGGGTAAGCCACAGGCACACTTACCTCCTCCCCACTTACGTGCCGAAAGCCACCTTCCACATGACGCCGCTCAAATTCCAGTTGGACGATGCTACCTTCCACCGCGAGGTCTGTTCATGGCCGGGGGTCACAAAACACATCCGCGACGGGATCCCTAGGTACAACTTTGAGCGGATGCTGCCGGCACAACGGCCTGCCGAGAGGGGCGCGGCAGGGCCCTCACAGGCCGCAGCAGGATCTTCTCAGGATGCAGCTGGGACCTCACAGGAACTCCCCGAACCATTGGTCCCCATCGTCCGCCACTTCAATACTCAGGTACGAAATTCAACGTGGCGGACCAAGTTATTTCAAGCGGTGCCCCTTTGTTTCCTTTATTTTCTGAATTCCAGCTCAGTCGTTCTCTTTCTCTGTCCCATACTGCCCCTCTCACTTCTTCCATCCCTACCAACTTATTCACTTCTTCCAGCCCCATCATCACCTCCATGGGCGGAACGGGCCCGGCACCTGATCAATTAGATCCCCCTCTAGCCAAGCGGGCCCGCACCACTGTCACTGATCCAGTGGTGGACCTTACTGATGACGATCCGCCACCCACTCCTCTCACAGGGACATTAGCTTCGGAGGAACCCCTTATCGACCCCTCAGAATTTATCAATATTCTCCTCCCCCATACCTCCACCACACTGTCCACGGCTCCCTCCACCGTCCATCCACCTGCCACTTCATCCGTTCCATCAAACTCATATGCCACTGTATCTGACCCCCTTATCCGAGAACTCTTTGGAGGGGACCATGGGGCTGAAGTTACCTCCAGTACTGCGGTCGTAGTGCCACCAGTCGACCCCGTGGCCACACCCCAGGGTTCTTTCTCTACTATATTTACCTGCCAGGCCAACGTTGGGGCTGACTCGGTCGAGACTCTGTCTGAGCATGCTGACCCTCCCCCCACAGGCCATACCACTCAGCAAGAACGGTCAGATTTAGACATGGGCACCTCAACGCAGCAACAGACACCGGTGTCCCCTCCTGAGAATTCCAACAGATCAGTGGCCAGTGGGCAACCTTTGCAAGAGCGAATGCCGAAGCAGGGCGCTTCCGGCACCCCCAACGTAGAAACATGGGGTACAGCCCAGTTGTACCTATTCATTCAGAGGGCGGCCCTGCAGGCCGAATAGCTTCATTCGGAGCTGCAGCAGCGGTGCGATGAGCAGCACCACCAGATCATGGTGCTTACTGAACAGCGTGCCCAGCTGACCACGGAGAAGGCCTACCTGCAGGAGTAGATCACCATTGTCACTCAGGCGTTCTCAGACCTATGGCCCGCTGTAAGGGCTCACCATGCCCCACTTCTTGGCGATATAGCGGAGAGCAATGTAGCCGTCCAGGCTTACCACATTCGTCTGCCTTCACTGGTCTACGTAGGGAGAATCAGGAACTTCAAGCGGCGTTAGTCGCACGGCCCGCGCTCCCCGACCCACAGATTGTATACTCTGAACAAGTGGTAGCCAAGCAGACCCAGGCAGCTCACATGCAGGCGACCCTTCACTCCACGGCGCGCGAGGCTTACGACCTCCTGCGAAGTCTGCGGGAGTGTTCACTCGCCCTCATGGTCAAAACGCAGCCCATCTCCATCCAGCTGCAACAGATTTCCAGGGAAATTCAGGAGACCGCGGATCCCGCGCATTTAGATCAACTATATGTCCAGGCGAACGAGCTTAAGGTTCCAATGCACCAGACCGAGGCCAACTCAGCAACGGCCAAGCAGATAATTCGGGAACTTCGTCCGCCCATTCAAGCCAGTGCCAAATCAATACAATAGCTAGCTGCAGAGGCTGAGATCCAGCTTACCATGATGTTTGGGGCTGTCCCGGCGAATATAGAGGAGGCCGCTGCCACCAGGATCACTGAGGAAGCAGACTCGCTAATGCAAGGATGGCAGCAAGTTGTGTCGGACTTCACCGGGCTCAAAGATATAGCGCTCCGCAGGGTCCCGGAGTTGGGGCCCTTGTTTGAACAGCCGCTTGGAGGCGCACAGCAGGAACGGGCACGAAACGAAGGCACACAGGCCGAACAGGGCATGGGATCCAGCGGGGCAATGGAGGTGGAAACTGTCATTTGTGATTGACTCGGGGACGAGTCAAGGAACTGTGGTCGGGGCCTGTTGGGGCCCTTGTTTTTGAAATCTTGGTTAGAACATTTTGAATTTTGAATAAAGGATGACCTTTTGAGTTGCGGCATGAAGACACATGGCAATCGCGACCGCGTCGCAACTACCAGGAGTCGCAGAGCTATCAAGGTGGCGCGGAAGCATGAGATAGCTGAAGAAAGAACACGCACAAGTACATATGAAGAAAACACACAGCAGAAGATAGAAAGCGGAACACACAGATAACAGGAGAGAAGCTGGAAGCAGCTGAAGAAAATACACAGGGAGGAACTGATAGTCGCGATAGCGGGTGAATAAATAACAGTCACCCGGCTGAAAGAAGAGATGATGCAGCAGAGGTTGCGAGGCTCGTGACAGGAGAAGAAGCACAGAGTGGCTGCAGGAAATCATGCATGACATCTCTGTGGTTCCTAATCTTCTCTATTCTACCTTTCTGTTCCGTAAGACATCTGTATCAGGGTTTTAAGCTATCGCTGAAGATGCTATGTAATCATGAGCTTGTCCAAGAGATTAATATAATGAAAGGTTGTTGTCTCAATAAGAGGTTTACATGCATGTAACATGTTTATGCTGGTTTAAAATTTTATTTGCTAATATCTGAATGCTTCTTAAGTGCTCTTGCGTACATGACTCTGTCTATATAATCGATGCATTGTCCATCATGAGTTACGACTCTGTTCCTTGCCATTGGTCTAACCCCCTTCTGCATGTGGTTGCGGCACGCCTCGGGTGAGACTCACTGCTCTCCGGAGTAGGGTGAAAATGCCGGCGTGATTTTAGACTACATCGGACTCCTTTTTTGGCCAAAACTCCTGAACCTGGGTCTTGTCCGCGAGACCTGACTTCTCGCCAACACAGTGGAAGGTTAGCAAGCACAAAATTTTGGGCGGAAATGTTATTTTAACTCCAGTTAAGTGGATTTCTCCACTTTTAGTGCAGCTTTCCTAGGTGAAATGGGCAAAAGAGTAGGAGACTCAATTTTTGCCCATTCGGAGTGAATGAAGAGTCATTTTTGACTAGTTGGAGCATTATGGAACCATTGGTGCAGAGAAAACAACCATTAGAGCACAATAACTACGTGAAATAGCAAAATTTTGAGCATAATGAAATATGGGCATGCCATTAGGAGCTGGACCAGCAGATGTATCCTAGGAGGGGTGAACTGATTCATCATGCCTGTTGTGTAAATTTCATGTGGTGACTTATTTCTCTGTTTTACAGTGTTTTTCAGTGTTATTTAAGCTTGTTTTATGCTTCTAATTCACTAAAAATCATATATAATTCATGGTCAAAATCCTCAATCCTTATGCAAAGTAATGAGACAAGTATGCACATTTTTTAAACTGAAAAGACACTTAGCATAGCAAAACTAATACAGTCATTTCATATCAATATGACACTCTAGCATCATAGTTTCGGGCACATGCATGATAAGGGGATGCAGATTCTTCACTCAAGAAATTTGTTGATAGGTTTGAAGCATGTTGATTTGTATTTCTGTGAAAATACTGTTTATCGAAAATAGGAGTCGGATTTCTCGGAGTTGATAAGGAAAAGAAGATCGAAAAATTGGATTTTATCCATACATATGGATGGAAACCTGCTCAAGTGTCATATCTCGGTGGATCTTGTTTTTATGTTACTTTTATTGATGATGCAACTAGGAAAACATGGATTTATTGTATTCATAATAAATATGATGTATGTGATACTTTCAAGAAATGGAAAGATTTGGTTGAGAATGAGACAGGGAAGAATTTTAAGTTTCTCAGATCAGACAATGGAGGTGAATATTGCAGCAAATATTTTGATAACTAGCATGGAATTTGTAGAGATAAGGTAGTTCCAGGAACACCACAAGAAAATGTTGTGTCAGAAAGGATGAATAGGACAATCATGGAGGATGCAAGGTGCATGACATTGCATGCAGGATTTCCCTTACAATTTTTGGAAAATGTTGTAGATATCGTTGTTTAACTAATAAACAGAGGGCCTTCAATTTCCTTGGATGTTGGTATTAATAAGGAGGAATGGACAGGTAAAAAGTTAAACTACCCATTTTTAAATACTTTTGGTTGTGAAGCCTTTGTCCACATTAATAAATAAAATATAACAAAGCTTTGGGAAAAAATTAAAAAACAAAAATAAAAATAAAAAATAAATAAATGTACCTTTATTGAATATGGTGTTAATGATTTTGGTTATCGCTTATATGATTATGAAATAACAAAATCATTAGGAGCAGATATGTCATCTTCAATTAAAGGTCTTGTATAAGGATCAGATGCAGGAAAAGGAAAACAAAGAATACATAGTGCTTAATGAGATCACATAAAAAGTAAAGGTGCCTGAACGATACTCTCCTTCATTATATTATTTAGATTGGTGTTAGAATGTCTACCAATATAAGTAGACCCCTTGAATGATACTCTCCTTCATTATATTACATATTGCTAACTGATTCTAGTGAAACATAAAGATATGAAGAAGCAATGAAGGTAGAAGCCAAGAATAAGTGGGAGCAAGCCATGGAAGAAGAGATGGACTCCTTGATGCATAACCAGACTTGGGACTTAGTCAAGTTTCGTGCAGGTAAAAAAACAACCTAAAATAATTTTTTTTACAAGTTGAAGGAAGAATATGGAGGTAAACATAGGTATAAGGCTAGACTTGTGGTGAAGGGGTTACACAAAATAAAGGTATAGAATTTGATAAAAAAAATTCTCTTGTTGTTAAAATTACCTAAATCTTAACTATTTTAAATCTAGTGGAAAAATAAGATTTGCATATTGGAAAGTTTGATGTAAAGACATCCTTTCTCCATGGGGATTTGGAGGAAGAAATATATATGCAGCAGTCACAAGAGTGTCAGGTCAAATGAAGGAGAAATTAATGTGAAAAATGAAGAAGATATTGTATGTCTTAAAATATGCTCCAAGGCAGTGGTATCTAAAATTTGATTGGTTTATGTTTGAACAAGGTTATACTATATGTCACTCTAACCATTGTGTTTATCTTAAAAATAAAAATGATGGCAGCTATATTATATTTCTATTGTATGTAGATGACATTCTTGTTGCAAGGTCTAACATGAAGGAAATAAATGCTCTCAAAGTAAAATTGGAAAATTCATTTTTAATGAAGGATTTGGTGTTGCAAAACAAATCCTTGGCTTGAGAATAACTAGAGACGGAAAAATTCGCAAATTAACGTTGTCTGGGAGTGAGTACATAAAAAAGGTGTTAGCAATATTTAATATGAAAAATGTAAAACTAGTTACTACGCCTTTGGCTAGCCATTTAAAACTAAGGAGATGTGTCCCAAGATTCAGGAAAGCATGGATTACATGTGTAAAGTTCCATATGCATCAATAGTTGGAAGCTTAATGTATGCAATGGTCTGCACAAGGCTTGATATTGAACATGCAGTGGGAGTTGTAAGCAAGTATATGAACAATCTAGGAAAATAGAATTGGATGGCAATGAAGTGGATTCTCAGGTATTTGATAGGTACCACAAATAAAGCATTATGCTTTGGTAGTTCAAGCATTTCTCTACAGGGATATGTTGATTCAGATATGGCAGGTGATAGAGATAACAGGAGGAGGATCATAGGGTATTTTTTATTGTAGGTGGAATAATTTTCAGTTGGGTTTCAAAATTGAAAAACATTTTTTCACTTTCAACAACAGAAGCAGAGTGTGTTGTTGGTACAGAGTCTGGTAAATAAATTATTTGGTTAGAATGGTTTATGGAAGAATTTTGCAAGAACAAAGAGATGGGTCGGTTATACATTGACAATAAGAGTGCCACTCATCTTGAAAAGAACTCAGAATTTCATTCCAATACTAAACATCTATAACTCAAGTACCATTTCATATGGTCAGTGTTATAAGATGAACATTTGAATCTAGAAAAGATATACACTACTTAAAATCCTACAGATATGTTAACAAAAGTTGTAAAAAGGGAGAAATTAAGATTCTGCTCAGTTTCAATTGGTCTTCAAGTATGCTGGTGAAGATGAGAAAAATCCAAGTCCAAGTGGAGTCATTTTCCAGTAAGTGAAGCAATAATGGAGTTTATAAATCAGTCTTCAAGTGGGAGATTGTTCGGTGTGGAGCATGATTATCTTCCTTATTGTTCACAAGTTTTTTGTTTCAGCCACATTGTATCCATGCTCCTAATGGGGTGGAAGCACTGCCTGTATGATCGCCATCATGGGGGCCTAGGGGGGGTGCGACGACAATTTTATGAGCCCCCCCATGAGGGTTCAGGGGAAGTGCCCCTTAATCTAAAAATAGATGAAAATTTTCCATGTCAAATATTGTAATTTCATAGTCAATCTAAGTCATTCAATATGCGGATGTTCTAACGATATAATTTATGTTAATTTAGGGTTTTTTTCCCTAGAAGGAAACCCTTGGTTTATATGAGGGAATTGCATTGCAATTGTGTAAAAAAAAAAAAAGGAGATTGTGTGAGAGTGAAGAGGAAATTACAGTGGAATTGTTGTAGGTTGTATCTCTTCATTTTGCTGGATAATATAAAAGGAAGGATTAGATGTTTCTCTATGGAAGTAGCCCAAATTGGGTGAACCACGTATATTTGTGTCTCTTTTGTTTTATGTGTTTATGTGTTTCTGTTTCCGCAATATTTTTTATGTGTTTCATTGCTCCATTAATTAATTTCTAACATGTAAGAGGGGCTTGGCCTCTGAATTTTACATGAATGATATTTTCTTAATGCATTACTATTTGTGACTGGAAGTCTGGAAAACACCTGGTGAAATCCTTCTTCTGCAGGGAAAATATGTCATCAAGATCCTTCATAATTTTGACATTATGGAATGCAAGTCTATGGAAACTCTTATGGTGATAAATCTAAGAAAGCTAAGAGATTTTGAATTTGACCTGGTGGATCCATTTATGTTCTGAAAGTTGATTGGATCATTGATTTATTTGTTGAATATCAGGCCAGATATTTGTTTTTTAGTGAACACCTTGAGCCAGTTCCAGGTGGAATCGATGCATGAGCATTGGATTGCAACAAATCATATACTAATATATTTATGAATACTATTTGAGATATTCTTCTACTGGTGAGATACAATTTCAGGGATATGCGGATTCTGACTGGGCATGAAGTGCAGATGATGGGAAGAGTACATTTGGTCTATGTTTCATTTTGGTTTTTGCTATGATATCCTGGATGAGTTGGAAGAAGACCTCTTTCACACTCAGTATTGTAGAAGCCGAGTATATTATAGCTTGTTTGACATGTTGTGAGGGAGTATGGCTTTGTAAGCTACTCTCTGGGTTATTCGACCAGATGTTGGGACCAATTGTGTTGTTCTCTGATAATAAAATTTTTGTGAAGCTGACAGACAATCCAGTATGTCATGCTAAGATGAAGCATATTGAGATAAAGTACCATGTTGTGAGGCTCTATTTTATCTCCATTAATGAGCAGATAGCTAACATTCTCATAGTCTTTGTCTTGGGAAAAGTTTGTATACTTTAGGGAAAATATTGGACTTGTGGAGAACCCCTCTATGAGGGAGAGGGAGAATTAACATGAAATCAACAAGGGCATGGCTTGGACTGTTGATGACAAAAAGAGAATGGCACATACTATTGACGTGTGGAAAAAATGGGCATGGCTTGAAAAATTAGTGACAATAGGAGAATAACCTATATTGTTGGTTAGGGATGGATTTTCTACAGAGAATGGTCAATGAGGCCCGGAAACTAAAAACATTGGGTGCCTTGGTGAGATAGCGTGAGAGATGAACATTGTAGAAATAATGGTCCCTAAGACCCATACACTCATGGAGTGGGTACCTCTTCAGCATCATGACCTAGAGTGAGGTCTTTGGATTTGGAACATGGGTTTCCCTAGAGTTTGACCATGAGTGTTGGAAACCATGAACTAGTTGGAGTACCATGAGCTAGGGCGCCCACCAGATTATGGTGACTAGCTAAGTGAGTACCATTGGTTATGAGAGCTAACCTAGGTTGTGGTATGATCCAGATTTATGCAGGAATGCAACAGAATAAAAATATAACCATAAATATAGAGATGCAGTGGAAATAATACTTCATTTCATTAATATCAAAGAACTGAAATTTGCTTACAGACAGAATGGAAATAAAACTAGCTAGGGCGCTGGTAGCTATCTCTGAGAAGAGATGTGGCGACTACAGGCCTCTGAACTAAGTTACAATGAGGCTCGATGGCCTATTTATTATTTAGAAACAATGGGAAATCCTAAACAGCCAAAACCCTAACCCTAGGAGATGAAGCACCAAAACTATGGGCCCCGTTTGGGTAAATTGGTGTTTCGACTTCCCAAGGGCGTAACTTTGGCATACGATCTCCGTTTGACGCGTACCATACCTCGTTAGAAAGATCTATCCGAGGAATACAAATTTGAAACGAGCAACATCGGTCCATGGACCCATGTTGCTCTCCGTTTTCCCAAAAAACACCGTTTCGGGCCTCAAAACGGCTCCAAAAATTCAGGACCCGAAAAACTGCTAAAAATAGTAAACTATGCTGAAACTGAAAAAATGAAAGAGACAATGGTGGAGCCCCAAGTGAAATAGGTGGGTGACCACCAATATCCACCTGGATCATTCCTCCCCCCTTAGGAAGCAATGGTCCCCATTTCGTTAAGTTACTCCATGAGATGAGGAAATTTCTGTTGAACTTGGTCCCTGGTGAACCACTTTCCTTGGTGCAGGAGTTGGCCAGCTTTGACAACCCGATAGAGTTAGATCTTCTGTTGGCGAGTGTTCTTGATTTGCATGTCCATGATACAATCTGTGGTGTCTTGTTCCATGCAGTCTAGATTTAACTCTGTTGGTGTGAGTTGTTCTGCAATGTACGAGGTGTCCAGTAGAGGTGGGAAGTAAGGACGAAGGCAATCCACATTGAAGACTGGGTGCAGACCAAGGAATGGTGGAATACTGAGCTCAAAGGCATTGTTCCCTATAGCCTTGGTGATGGTGTACGACCTACGGCCCATATCGTAGCGGCGAAGCTTTCATGTGCGGTCCAAAGGAGGCGCTCCTTCCCGCAAATGTAGCCATACTGTCGCCCACCTCGGGAAGTCACGTGTGGCACCCGTGCCGATCATGGCGTTGCTTGTACTTGGCATTGGCTCTATCCAATATATCATGAACCTATTGGTGAATGTGTTGAATGCGCTCGATGAAGCTACTTGCTTTGTCAACTTCAGACTGGACATGAGCTGAATTGGCCTGAGCAGCTGCAAATGGCATGGCTACGTCAATGGGACATAGTGGCTGGAATCCCAAGCCCACCTGAAAGGGGCTATGGCCGATTGAACCGTGGAGAGCCCGATTATAACTATGTTGTACATAAGGGAGGCTCTCGTCCCATGTGCGTGGATGCTTTGAATTGTACATGCGCAGAATGTGTACAATCATTCTGTTGACGACCTCTGTCTGGCCATCTGTTTGGGGATGGAAAGCTGTGGACTTGGTGAGCTTGGTATCCAACATCGACTAGAGGCTGGACCAAAATGTGCCGAGGAACCTGCTATCCCGATCTGATATGATAGACTGTGGGATCCCAAAGTGCACCCACACTCGTTCAAAGAAGAGTTTAGCAGTGGCTTCTGCTGTGATATTCTTCTTGCAAGCCGCCATAATGGCCATCTTCGAGAATCTGTCAACGACCACAAAAACACAGTCATTTCCCTGCTTAGTAGAAGGCAGGCCCGACATGTAATCCATGGAGATGGATTCCCAAGGTCGACTAGGGGTAGGTAGAGGAGTATATAGACCTTGCTTCTTGATGGTCGGTTTGGCAATGGCACAAGCAGTGCAGGATCTGATGTGCTTCCCGACATCCTTTCGAAGGTTCGGCCAATAGAAATACTTCTGTAGTATTGCTACTGTTTTCTCGACCCCGAAATGCCCAGCGACTCGACTGTAGTGTGCTTCCCATATCATCTTGGCACGCTCGCTTGAAGGAACACAAAGGTGTCCCAGGTGATATAAAAGTGCATCTTGGAGGTGAAAATTTGGAACTTGCGTGCCCCCTAAGAGTGCCTTGTAAGTGTGGCCGAATTCTGGGTCACTCTCATAGAGAAGCGGCCAATCAGAAGTCTCGTGCCCACAAGAGTTGAGCACAGTGGTGAGCGCCACGATTGGTGGTCGGCTGAGGCAGTCTGCAACATGATTGGTGCTACCCTTCTTATACTTTATGTTCAAATGAAACTGTTGCAGATATGTAGACCACTTCTGATGGTGATCATTCTGCAACTTCCCTTGTGTCTGTATGAACTGAAGGGGCCTGTGGTCTGCGTGGATGATTGTTTCCTTCCCCAAAATGTAATGCTTCCATTGTCGACAAGCTTGCACAATGGAGTACATTTCTTTGTCATATGTGGGGTACTTGCGAACTGTGTCAGACAATGTCTCACTGTGAAATGCCACTGGATGTCCCTGTTGAGTAAGAACTGCCCCAATAGCATAGTCAGAGGCATCTGTCTCGATCTCAAATGGCTGTTGCAAGTCTGGTAAAGTGAGCACCGGCGTAATGCAGGCGATTTTTCACTGTGAATGCCTTCACAGTCTGGACCAAAAGCACTTGTTTCGCTCCTCCCTTGGTGACTCGACTCAAGGGCCAAAGTGATATGAGAGAACCCCAACACGCAACCTTCGTAGACTTCACTAGGCCTAGAAAGCTTTAAAGCTCAAGTATAGTGGTAAAAGCCGGCCAATCTTGAATGACTTGGATCTTGGCTGGATCCACATGCACCCCCCTTTCATCAATAATGTATCCCAGATATTGAACCTGGGTCATGCCAAAAGTGCACTTCTCCAAATTGGCACACACCTTGTGTTGCCGCAGTGTTTGGAGGACTTGTCGGATGTGGTGAAGGTGCTCTTCCCAAGTCTGGCTGAAGATCAGAATATCATCCAAGTAAACGACTACAAATGAGTTGGTGAATGGATGCAAGATGTCATCCATCAACCTCATGAAGGTTGTGGGAGAATTCGCCAACCCGAAAGGCATGATGAGCCATTCGAAAAGGCCCTCCTTGGCTTTGAAGGTAGTATTCCACACATCAGAGGGTTCGATTGGTACTTTGATACCTGCATTTCGGTCGATATTGCTAAAAATATTTTTGCACTTGATTGAATCTAGAAGTGGTCATTAATCATGGGATTGGGTACCATTCAATGTTGATCTTTGTTTAGCCGACTGATAGTCAATAGCGTATTCCACGTCTCATCCTTCTTCACCAACACAATCGGGTTCCCACAGGCTGCCGAACTTGGTCTCGATGTGACATTTCTACAACAAACTTCCCGAATTTGCCTCTTTATTTCATCATTCTCTGCACGAGCGCTCGATAGATCGGTCCATTAGGCAGGGCACACCTCGGGGTCAAATCAATCAAAAGCCGACCCGACACGCAGGAACCCCATAGTGAGGTGAATATGTCCCCGTACTCCTCCACAACCTTATCCATTTGCTGTTGTTGTGCAGAGGAGCCCTGTCTGGAGGTCGTGGCCACAGTCTTCTTCTTGCCCTGGGGGCGGATCATCAGGAAAACGAATTTCCTGGTTTGGGAAATGAGCTTACTGCATTGTTTTGCAATAACCAAAGAGATAGTCGTAGGAGGTGGTACCTCTGGTATCCTGTACAACTTATTTCCCAAAGTAATAATAACAGCACGAGGTCGAGACTCATACACAGCATGACGCTTCCACAAGTATGGCTGTCCTAATAATACATCAGAAACATCAATAGGAGCAACGTCACATAATACCTCATCCGTGAAGGGCTTGATGCTATAGGGAAGGCGACACTGTCGGCTGACGCGGAGATCTCGTCCTTGGTGAAGCCACCCGATGGTGTATGGATGTGGGTGAGCTGTGGTCGGCAAGCCTAACCGCTTCACGGCGTCTGCTGAAATGAGGTTCTTTTGGCTCCCATTGTCAACAATGAACTGTACCGGGGAGCCCTTTACCCACATCTGGGAGTGGAAGAGACGTTCCTCCTCCTCTGGATCTTCCGGCTCCTCCTTCTGGATCTTTGTAGTGGCAACAGTGGCGTTGGGCTCCGCATCAATAATCTGTTTCCCTTTTTCATTCCCCTTTTCAAGTTCTGATTCGGAGTCAGAGCATGCATCTGACTCAGAAGCCCTCATCTCGGCCACTAGCGACTGCTTGGCCCGACACTCACTTGTGTTGTGAGTGGAGCTCTTATGGAACTCACACCACTTTCCCGTGTCCTTCTTTGGCTTTGCGGTGCTGCTCTTTTCTTGTGGCTTCGATGAGTTGTCTTTAGCCGCCATGCCTTGGCTCGGTCCTTTGTTCTGCGGTTTGGAAGCACCTTTCCCTTGCTTTTGATTCGCAGATCCAAAATCTCGCTTCTTCTGCTTGAATTTCTGCTCAATCTTGGCAGCATACCGGTATGCCGTACCAAGCGAGGAGATGTCGAGGAACTCCATTTCCTCCTGAATGTATCTGTGCAGACAGCTGCGATACTTTAGCACCAAATGCTTCTCTGAATCTTTGATACCCAACTTTGTGCGCAGGGTATGGAACAGATTCGTCAGCTCGTGCACATCTTGATCCCTTTGTTGTCGCAGCGTGGTCCATTGTATGTACTTGTCTTCATAGCTCCCCACAGGATAGTACTGTTCCTTGACGGCGTCTCGGAAAGAATTCCAAGTTGGTACGGCCGAGAACAGAGAGGGTTCTGTCTGGTCCTTGTTCTCACAGTAGGTTTCCCACCAGTCCTTAACATGGGGGGTAGCTTTGAGAAGTGCAAAAATAATCTTCTCCCGGTCTGAAAAGTCATGAACAGAGAAATATCCTTCTAACAGATTCAACCATCTATCTACGGCATCTGCGTCTATTTGACCCTCAAATATGGGAATGTCAAAATTTACTTGTACCTTAAAAGGAGTCGTGCCTCCAGAGTGGTTGCTGGATGCAGATGCGCCGCCGATGGGTAGCCGTTGAAGGATCTGAGCAAAGTTGTCCATCATCACATTCCTTTGTTTTTCAAGGGCCTCCTCGAGCAATATTTTGATAATATCTCCTGCTCCCTCATCTTTATTTTCATCCCCCATGGGCGTCTGTCGAGGTTTGCGAGGCTGATCTTGCAAAGGTTCCACCAGATCGAGCCCTAGCTCCTTATACCCCGATCTCGTTGGGGACATGCAAAGAAGGATCAAGAAAAAGCAGCACGCTATAATACCACTGATCCAAATTTATGCAGGAACGCAACATAATAAAAATATAACCATAAATACAGAGATGCAGCGGAAATAACACTTCATTTCATTAATATCAAAGAACTGAAATTTTCTTACAGACAGAATGGAAATAAAACTAGCTAGGGCGCTAGTAGCTATCTCTGAGAAGAGATGTGGCGACTACAGGCCTCTGAACTGAGTTACAATGAGGCTCGACGACCTATTTATTATTTAGAAACAATGGGAAATCGTAAACAGCCACAACCTTAACCCTAGGAGATGAAGCGCCAAAACTATGGGCCCAGTTTGGGTAAATTGGTGTTTCAACTTCCCAGGGGCGTAACTTTGGCATACGATCTCTGTTTGACGCGTACCATACCTCGTTAGAAAGATCTATCCGAGGAATACAAATTTTGAACAAGCAACATCGATCCATGGACTCATATTGCTCTCCGTTTTCCCAAAAAACGTCGTTTAGGACCTCAAAACGGCTTCGGAAGTTCAAGACCCGAAAAACTGCTAAAAATAGTAAATTGTGCCGAAACTGAAAAACTGAAAGAGACAATGGTGGAGCCCCAAGTGGAATAGGCGGGTGACCACCAATATCCACCTGGATCATGGTACCTATTGATGATGTTGATGTAGGTCAAGGGTTTTGACCTGGATGATGATGTTATCGATGAGTTGAAATTTTCCTTAGAGACATAATGTATACAAATAACATCTGAATAGTCATTTTGAATACCTCCCTTGCTAAGAGGGAGCGTTGAATTTTTGTAACTATGGTTGGACTTCAAATATTCTTTTGTACTTGTAATGATGAAATTCAAATTGTATTTGTAAAATAAAATCTTTATATGAGGCATGTTCTTCATGCTTTCAAGAAAAAGAGAATATTTGATTATATTTGAAAGAAAAAATGTAATAGTGGGAAAAATGAAAATTTGAATTTTTGTATTTGCCACCAAAAGTGACTAAGCCTGCCCTCCAAGTGACAAGTCATCCTACCCATGAGGCACACCCTTTGTCATGAAACCAACTCAAAAAATAGAAGAAAAGAGAGATCAACGCCTTAGAATTAAGCCACTTCGAGGGGGAAACCTCTTTTACATTACATAAATGAAAAAATCTTGGATGATCAAATGACAAAACCTCCTTTCTATATATAGGAGTCCATGGGGTCACAATATAATCCTAGCCGACCTAACAATAATAATGTAAGGGCACAATAATAACAATATGGGGGTTACAGGGGTACAAAAATAACAATAAGGGGACTACAGTAACAACAATAAGGGACTACATTAGTAATATAGGGACCTAACATGCCCCTCTCCTTCAAAAAAGTGTTGTCCTCAATGCTTGAGTAGCTATGGATGCTTCTGTATAAAATTCTCATCCTCCCATGTAGAATCTTCAGTGGATAAGTTCTTCCACTTGATGAGATACTCTAAAATTGATCGATTTCGTAGCTGTCGAGTTCTTGTTGCCGTGACTGCTTCAGGTTCCAATACAATTTTTCCTTCCTCATCAAGTTCTAGAAATATTGTTTGAACTGGTTCTTTAAGCATGAAACATGGAAAAATGGATGCACTCGAGAAGAATCATGAAGCTCCAATTTGTATGCCATAGTACCAATATTTTGCAACACCTTGTAATGACAATAGTACTTTGGCAATAATTTATTATCCTTCTTAGCTTGCTCTAGGGAGATTTGTTTGTATGGTTGTAGCCGTAAAAATACCCAGTCTCCTACCTCAAAACTTATGTCACTGCAATGTTGATATGCTTGTTGTTTTATTCAATTTTGTGCCAAATTTAGGTTATCCTTTAAGGGTTGGAGAACTTGTTGTTCATGCTCAATGTGATCTTCCATTGCTTGAACCTTAGAATTTTCTCTTAAAGATGATGTGATGGACATTGGATGATATCCATAAAGTGCCATAAATGGGGTCATTTTTGCTGCAATATGGAAGGAAGTGTTATACCACCATTCAGCTAGAGGTAACCACTTGATCCATTGTGTTTGTTTATCAGATACAAAACAACGAAGATATCCTTCCAAACACTTGTTCACTATCTCACTTTTCCCATCGGATTAAGGATGATAAGATGAGCTATGAGCTAGTTGAGTACCCAAACAAGAAAATAATTCCGTCCAAAAAATTCCAGTAAAATTGGGATATTTGTCGCTTAAAATAATCTTTGGGTTTCCATGTAGCTTTTGAACTGTTTCCATAAATGCAGTAGAAAATGTACTTGCTTTAAATGAATGAAATAATGCACAAAAGTGTGCATACTTGGTAATTCTATCAACTACAACCATGATGACACTCTTTCCTTCGGACTTAGGTAAACCTATGATAAAATCCATTGAAATCTCCTCCCAACGTTAACTTGGAATGGATAAAGTTTGTAGAAGACCCGAGGTCTTAATTGTCTCAACTTTATTTTGTTGGCAAACCAAACATTCCGCCATAAAATTTTGAATATCAGATTTAAGTCCATCCCAAAAAAATTATTTCTTCACCCTGTGGTAAGTTTTTAAAAATCCTGGGTGTCATCCTAAGGGAGAAGTGTGCAATTCCAAAAGAATATTTTGTTTTAGTTGGGAAAGATATAAGCGATCTTTGTACCATAAGGAATCATTTTTCCAACTAAATGTATCATATGTACTAGGATCTTGTTGCAATTTTTCAATGAGTGTCCACACTTCTTCGTCCTTCTTCCATTCATCCCTTGCTTCGGTTATCCAATATGGCTGGATAATAGAAATGGAACAAAGCAATTCTTCCACCTCTTCATCCTTTCCTGAGAGTGCATCTGCAACAACATTTAGCTTACCTTTTTTGTAGATTATTTCAAATTCATAACCCAACATCTTTGTGACCCATTTTTTCTGCTCTTTTGAAGATAGTCTTTGTTCCAAAAATTATTTAAGACTATCATGATCAATTTTTACCTTGAAGTGTCTTTCCATTAGATAAGGTCACCATTTCTTTAGTGCATGTAGTATTTCCAACATTTTCTTCTCATAAATAGCTTTCTGTAAATACTTTCCTTTGATTGGACAACTTTAAAAAGCAATGGGTCTTCCTTATTGCATTAAAACAGCACCAATTCCATTTCTTGAGGCATCACATTCCACAATAAAGGTTTTTGTGATGTCTGGCGTGGCTAAGACCATTGTTAGGAACATTGCCTATTTATGATGTTCAAAGGCCTTGCTTCAGGAGTCCATGAAAATGCATATTTCTTCAATAATGTTGTTAAATGTGCTGCCATTCTCCCATAATTCTTAACAAACTTGCGATAATACCCTGTTAACCCTAGAAATCCTCACAAATACTTTATTTTTGTGGGGAATTTCCATTCCTAAATGGATTTAATTTTGTTAGGGTCTACCTTAACACCCTCGTGAGATACAATATGACCCAGGTATTCCACCTCTTATACTCCAAAGAAACATTTGGAGGTTTTTGCATATAATTGTTTCTCCTCCAATAGTTTGAGCACCCTGTCAACATGTTGACATGATCCTTCCAAGACCTGTTGTAGATTAGTATATCCTCAAAAAATACTAACACAAATTTTCTAAGGAAGGGTTTGAAAATGGAATTCATCAACCCTTGAAATGTGGAAGGTGCATTGGTAAGGCCAAAAGGCATGACCAAAAATTCATAATGACCCTCATGAGTTTGAAATGTTGTTTTCGAAATATCTTCAGTCTTCATTCTAATATGATGATATCATGAACAAATATCCAACTTGGTAAAATAAATTACTCCATGTAATTCATCCAATAATTCATCAATCACAAGAATGGGAAATTTATCTTTAATAGTGAGCTTATTGAACTCCCTATAATCCAAACACATGTGCCATGATCCATCCTTCTTGTGAACCAATACAACTGGAGCAGAGAAATAACTTTGACTCGGTTGAATTATACCAGCCTCTAACATTTCTGCAACCATCCGTTCAATTTTGCTTTTTGGACATAAGGATATCTGTAAGGCTTGATGTTTTGAGGAACACTTCCTGGAATCAAATGAATAGCATGATTGTGATCACGAATAGGTGGGAGTCCTTTGGGAATTTCAAACACCTTGGAATGATTTTCCAAGACTTTTCAAAGATCTGGAGAAATAGATGAATTTGATGTTGGAACTTCTAGTGGGCATAATTGTCAAATTATGCCTCGTTTTTCTTTCTTAAGAAGCTTTGTCGTGACATTAGAGATTCTTACCTTTCTCGGCTTCCCTGCGATACCCCGTAATAAAACATCCTTTCCTGGTGAAGAAAAAAAAAAGTTCTTGAAAATTAAAATTTATTGTCCCCAAATATTGTAACCATTGTACTTCTAGTACAACATCAACACCTCCCATTGGAATGGAAAGCATTAGACTATTAAATACATATTCTCCCATGGTTCCCTTGATATTATGGCATTTTCCAGAGAAATTCATAGTTCCTCCATTTGCAACCTTCACTTGACATTCTGATGTTGGGTATAGGAAGCAATTCAATTTCTTGGCTACCTTACAATGAATAAAATTATGGATATTGTTATCACTTCGCCAGATTCCTAAGGTTTAAGAAGGGATCCTAACAAAGGTAACCACAGACCAAGCTTTTGACTTGATAGCTAGCCCTATCAAGTTGGAGAGGGCTCTCTCCAAAAAATTCACAACCAAGAGGGTTGGAAGAATTAGGGTTTTTAGGATAGATATTGAGTGTAGGGGTTTGTTTGAATTTTATTTGGTTGGGTTTCACTGGATTAAGAAATTAGTTCAAGGGAGCTAGGTCAAGGAAAATGAGATAGGGTTGCAGGGATTCAATGGGAAAAGGTAGGCATAATGCTTATCACTTAAATATGATTGTGATGAGATGGTTTTGAGACTGAGGAGAAGATAGGAAGAGCATGGGAGATGTATTCTTCCTAAATAGGTGAAAATGGGAAAATTATGATCACTTTCCCAAAACAGAGCATGAGAAAGCATGTGTTCTGCCTATCTAACTTGAAAGAGATCATACCATAGATATGTAATGAACATGAATAAAATACATTATAACATATGAAAATGAAGAAAAAAAATAATGATAAACATCATACCACAAGTATCCCAAAAAATAGCTGCAACTCTTCTTTATTAACTGGCCAAACTGAGTACAATAGTTCCTTGATCAGCAAGCTAACATCCAAACTGATTCCAACCCTTGCTAAGAGTGAAGAAAGAGACTAAATAGACATCAAAACCAAATTCACTCATCCTCAGGGCTCGAATCCATGAGGTGAGGAATAGATCCATAAAATATTGAACTGATAACTAGAGTATAGGATGGTCCAAGTGACTCATTCCTAATTACATTCAAACTAATTCATTTTGACTCAATGATAACTATTACCCAATGAATCTACCCCTAGGTAAATCATTCTTAACATAATTACATTTTCCATCATTAATTACATAATTATAAACATTATTTCTTGAAGAAGAGTCAAAATTAAAAGAGAAATTTGGAAAAAATCGATAAATTGGTCATTTGCGCGCTCCACTGTGCATTTCTGCCCTGGCAGTGTCATTTGTGCCCTCCATGTTTAGGGTCACTTTTGACTACCCTAAAGGTGTCCAAATCAGGCCCAAGATGTCTTGAAGGAAGTCCGTGTCTATCCTCTTTCTTAATATGCCTCAAGATTCAAAAATTAAGGTCATTTTCCTCATCAAAAAGTCATTCTCCCAATATTGGTATTTGCGCAGTGACTAGGTCAAAACCGGGGCAAAAAGGTTTTTTTTGGTGGTTTTTTGAGCTTTTCACCTATCAAAACTGCAAACCAAGGCTGGAAACGTGGTTTTATAGAGTGCATTGGTCTTTAGGAATCTAATGGTACATTTATTTCCCTCAAAAAATGCCCCAATCATTTTCATAGCGCCTAGGGCGCTGCGCAAATGACCAATTTTCTGCTAAATACTTGTTACAAAAAACTCATAAATTTCCAGATTCTACAAAAAAGTTTCAACATGCCTCAAAATTGGTATATAAGTTTATGATGATGTAGCTAGGCTTGGAGGTAAGCCTCAGCAAGAATGTCCAATTTTTTCTTCTCCTCCGTGGTCAACTCTTCAATTTTTGCATTGGCACTTTTGAACTTGGCCATTGCAATTTTCTCCTTTAAGGCATGGTGTTTGACTTTCCTCCTCAATAGTTCATTGTCATTATTAGCCTTTGCTAGCAACTTCTCCAAGTTTTTATTGGCTCTATCAAGCCATGGCTCCCTGTTTTCATTGATCACAATAGCAAGCTACTCATTTAGGGTTAGTTGATCGGCGAGCTCAGCCTCCCTTTGTCTTTCTAGAGCTAGAGCTCTTTTCAGCTCTTTAGGTATAGGTTTCTTCCTCGGTGCTTGTTCCTCTTCATCATAAAGTAAGCCATATTTTTCAAGTGTTTCATATAGCATGGATTTGGCCTTTTCTGCCTCCCTTTGGGCAGTGAAATACTTAACCTCATCAATTACCAGCTTTGTCTTCAATTGCTCATTTTCTTGCTCAAGGAAGTTTATGACATATATGGCGCTATCAAGATTAGTTTGGAGCTCCTTAACCTTTACATCCTTACCTATGATGGAAGCATTAGTGATTTTTTCATTTTCATCCTCATCTAGGTCAACAAGCTGAAATTCTTGTTCTGTTTCATGAGGATCCTCCTCATCATCACCGACTGCCTCAATCACCTTTTCTTTACCTTTGTTCCCCTGTTGTGTTGTTGTAGAAGGCATGGCCCCTTCCACTCTATGTGGATCAAACACATGTATGTGGCCTCTCTAGTAGGTTTTTGGCAATGTATCAACTTCAACCATACTAGCCCACTTAGGCTCAATGTCCTCAATCCTGCTAGGTGACCCAATACCATGATGAAATGGAGATGTAGGAGGTGAAAGGGACTGATCTGATGATGATGAATGTGATATGGGCTGAGATGGAGGAATGGAAGTGCATGGTTGGGATGATGAAGGAACATTTTGTGCATGTTGAATGGATGGATCATTGAAAATATCATTAGTTATGAAGGTGCTCCATGCAATGTTTAATTGATTGAGATGGTATAGGACTATGATTTTAATGAGGGAATGATGGAATAGGCTTTTCATTTTTTGTTCATACTCCTTTTTCTGGGCAATGTATGCCATCTTCTCTATGCTCTGGAAAAAATAATAGGGTATGTTAAGCATCCTTACCCTAGTGAAATGCATTAAGAGTCGGATGTGATAGGAATAAAGCCTTGAAAATCTAACTTCACATGAAAATTATTTCATGATTATCTTCATCATTGGTGCATATTTGTCCAGGAGGTGAGAAAAAGGAAAGAACCTATTTGCCTAATTTTGTTGTTTTGGTTTTAAGAAGAATTCAAAGTCATTTTTCTTCAAATTACCTTTCTTGAACCACTTCTCCCCAACGTTTGGGATCCCGGTGGCAGCTAAAATTATAGGAGTGGATAAAGTAAAAGTGACACCAGCTAATGTAACTTGGTTGTCATGGAGTCCATATATGAAAAGTCTTGTTAGCATGGGATGGTGTTGGACCCTTTGAATTTTCTCACAAAAATCATAACAGGCAACATGTTTGAAGCATGTCACGGTCAATGGAGAAGCCAAAAGTCCCTTAATGTTGGTCGGCACAAGCCCGAGCACCCTTCGCCCTTTATGTGGCGTCCTCACTTATGTTTCCTTTCCTTCACTGAATGATGTGTTTTCTTCCTCTATTACCATGGTGTTTTTTTCAAAACCCTAGGGATTAGGAATGGGGAATGGGAAAGGGAAAATGAGGGATATTTTTGCTAGGAATGTGTGAAATGGGGGAGGGAATAGGGAATAGTATTATGATAGATTTAGGATAGGGATTTTAGGGATTGGGAGCCTAGGTAGATATAACACCTAGGGCTTAAGGTTTTGGGAGAAAGGTTTAGGAAAAGGGTATTTTGCAAATCAGGGGTTTGGGAATGGGTTTTTGTAAGTGTGGGAAGGATGCAAAGGGTAAGGGAGTGAAATTTGGGATTTTTCACAAGAGTAATGGGATACTAGAGTTTTTACCAATTCAAACACCAAATTAGCACCTCAATTTTGAAAACACTTCAATACATAAACTTTGTGAAAATAGTTTTAAAATGGGATGAGCTCTTACTGATTTTCTTGGAGGTCAATGAGTGAGCTGAGGGAGCTTTGAAGATGGTGTTTTTGCCACTAAAACACGTTTCTAAGTCTTGCTAGTCCTTTGCACCCTTTTTTCACGATTTGCGCCTTGACTGAGTATTTGCGCGCTTGCTCAAGCGTTTGCACCCTACCTCAAGCATTTGCGCCTTGAACCGGATATTTGCGCCCTACCTCAAGCATTTGCACCCTGAATTCTGCTCTGTTGCCAATTTCGCCTAGAAATTCGAAATTTTTGTGTCTTAGAGTGCTTGCTTAATGTTTGGAGGAGACACATGAATTTGAAATAAAGTAAGGATTCAAATATACTAAAGTGAATTTAAATTCCAAGATCCTTCTAGTAGAGTGCATTGTCTAGTATGAAAATTTTTGAAGCCTTAAGTTTCAAGGACCCGCTCTTTCTATTTGACATGCCTAGAGGAGGGTTAAAATTTTGCAAAACATAAATGATATCATCATATTGTGGAGATGATGAAAAGAGATGCGATACCTGAATAAGACTTACACCTTCTTCTTCATCTAATAGTGTTGATATGAGATTGATCTCGAGTGCATGTAGATTTGACTCAGCCATGAGTTTGGATAAGCCTTGCCCTTTGATCAGCTTGGTTGGCTTGATCTCAAGGTCATACTCTAAGAGGGTTGCTATCCATCTACCTCTTCTTCCTTCTGGATCTGTTTGTATGAGTACGTCTTTAACCGTTTCATTTGGAACATATGCCAAAATATGTGAGTGCAGAATATAAACACAGAAGTCCTTGAGTGCTTTAACCAAGGCCAAGGCTTGTTTCTCGATTATGTTGTATCGAAGGGATGCATCCCTTATTTTGCGACTGAAGAATGTTATTGGCAGCTCTGTCCCATATTTTTTCTGCATTAGCACCACTGCCAAAGTATGCTCAGAAGAAAAAGAAAATATAATTAAATCTAGAGAATAATCGGGACTTGTCAAAACTGGAGCAGTGATCAAAGAAAATTTCACTGAGATGAATGACTTACGAGAATTTTCACACCATTTTACATCATTCTCCTTCTTTAGCATGTTAGTTAACTCTCTAATATGTTATGCTAAGTTGGGAATGAACCTATGGAAATTCATCCTATCGTTGAACGCTAGGACTTCTTTCTTATTCTAAGGGAAATAAATTTGTTGTATTGCTTCAACTCTAGAAGGATCTATTCAGATCCCATATTTTGAGATGATGTGACCCAAAATATTTCCTTCTTCCATAGCAAATAGGTACTTCTTTGGGTTAAGATGTATCCCAAATTTTCTATATTGTTGGAACACAACTCTCGAATGGTGTGAATTCTCATCATATGAATTTTAATAAACAATCAAATCATCTAAATAAACAACAAGGAAGACATATTTCTCGTTACCAAAATCTATGTCCATGGCACGCTGGAAAGTGGCCTCGACATTCTTCAAATTGAACGAAATTTTGGCATATTTAAAGGTACCCCGTGGTGTAGTGAACATTGTCTTATCCTGATCATCTTCATGCACAAGGATATGATTGTACCCTGAGTAACCATCCAGCAATGACATTCTGCTAGCTCTTACAACTTTCTGAAGTATGTGGTCCCTTTTGGGCAGCGGGTAATTTTGTTTCAGCAACACTTTGTTTAGATTTATAAAATCTATACATAGTCGAATTTCACAGGTCTTCTTTCGCACTGGAACTAAATTGGAGATCCAATCAGAAAATCTGACTAGAACAATAATACCTGCCTTTTAGAGCTTATTTACTTCCTTCTCAATGGATGGCAACAACTTTGGGTTTATTCTCCTGAGATTTTGCCTAAAAGGTTTTTGGCCTGGCTTTAATGGGATGGTATGTTGAATGATATCTTTATCGTACACCTTTAGATCTGAGTAATCCCAAGCAAACACATCAAACTCAGTAAACAAACCAACATATCTAGTCTTTACATCGGGAGACAAAGACTTTGAAAGCTTTATGAACTTTGGTTGCTTTATTGTTCCAATATTAACATCTTCTACGCCTTTGTATGTGGGAACCAAAGTAGGTTTACTTGCCTCATCATCTTGATCAAATAATTCTTCCAAAGGTATGAGGCCTTTTGGAATAGTATTGTCCTTGAGCTAGAGTATGTCAATCTGATCCGCCTCGATGACTTGGTCATCCTTGTCGTACACTTCGTCCATAGAACAATTCTCAAACTTACCTTCACTTTGAAGATAATTGTTCACCTGTTTATCGTCCCATAATACTTGCCAAAATTTCAAATTATTAGGAATGGCGGGCATGTGCTTTATATGAATCTCAATTTTTTTATTTGAAAACATTGTAGATTGTTATAGTAGATCGCAAGGCCTTCAAGCTTTTCTTAAAGCGGCAAAAGGTCCTCTATCTAAAAAGAATAAAGACCCTAGTCAATGGTCCCGCAGTGTACGTCTTCCGTTCATTCAAGGAACCACTGATAAAATTGAGAGGGTCCTGAGGAAGCATAGGGTGTCTTCGTTTTTCAAGCCCCTTAACACGATTCGCAGCTCTCTCAAATCGGTTAAAGACCCGATTGACCCTAGGGATGGGAAAGGTGTCTACATCATTCCTTGTTCCTGTGGGATGCCTTACATTGGTGAAACTGGTCGATCTATAAATCAAAGAATTTTTGAACATGCTACTGACATTAAGCATGGAAGATCCCGCTCGTCTGCCCTAGCTAAACATGCAGAAAAGACTAACCATCATATTTGCATTGAAGAGGCGAAGGTCACTGCTAGGGTTGACCATTTCCATCATCGTAAGTTAAGAGAGGCCTTAGAAATCGAAAAAAGACCCCTTAATCTCAACAGAGATGATGGTTGGAACATCAGCAGGTGTTCGATACCTGCCTTATGTCCCTGATTTTTTCTTTTTTTCTTTTTTTCTTTTTTTTCTTCTTAAAAAATTAATTAATTAATTATTTTATATTTATATTTATTTATTTTATCTTTTTTATTTTTTATTTTTTTTTATTTTTATTCATTTATTTTATTTTTATATTTTATTTTTATTTTTTTGATTTTTTTTTATTTTTTTTGATTTTTTTTGATTTTTTTTTATTTTATTTTATTTTATTTTTTTTTCATTTTTATTTTATTTATTTATTTATTTATTTATTTTTAATTTTTTTTTAAGTTTGATATTTTATTTATTATTTTTTATTTATTTATTTTTCTTTTTATTTTTATTTTATTCTATTATTATTTTATTATTTTTATTTTGCTATATTTATTTTTTATTTTTATTTTATTTTTATTTTTTTATCTTTATTTTTATTTATATTTATATTTATATTTATTTTTTTATTTTTTTATTTTTTAATATTTTTTAACCTCTCACTTTAATTAATTAATAAAATTGATATATAAAAAATAATTATAACTAATAAGTTTACTAACTTATTAACTAAACGAATAAATTTATTAATTGGTTTAATAGTAGGAGGGAACTAGCCGTTACTAACTAAAAACATTTTAAATTATTAAAAAGTCACACTAGCCATTTAAAAAACGGCGAGTTTAAACATCTCTACATCTATTTAAGCTTATTGATTTGATCTGATCTCTCACCTAGTCCTGATGATGAACTACACTGGTTGGTTCGAAACGCGTCGACAACGTTCCATTATATGTGATTACTACCGAAAGAGATTTTACAATTTTATATGGATCACAGAAGCATAGATTCTAAAAACATTGTAGATCTAAAATTACTTACAGCAATGCCTAATGAATCGGCCATCAGATTTTGCAACCTTGGCACTACTTTAAGGGTATATTATGAAAACGTTCTCAAAATTTCAAGAGTTGCATTCCTATATTGCCTCATTCTTGGGTGATTAGATTGATACTCACCTTTGATTTGTTTAATTACCAACTCTGAATCACCGCAGACTGCAATTCTTCTAGCTCCCAATTTTTTCAAAATTTCCAGACCGGTAATGAATTCCTCATATTCAGCCTCATTGTTCGTACAATCGAATTCTAATTTATTGGAACACAACCTAACATTATTTGGGACTTTATTTTGTTTTTGAAAAGGGCTACATATCCATAAATCAATGTCAGCCCCGTCTTTGCCAATGGCACCATCAAAGTCCATGCCCCAAATACCATCTTCTTCCTCAAGGTGCTAAAACTCTTGACTTTGATTTGACACAATTTTCTGATCTGATTCTCTATGATGTTCTGAACCTTCATCTGCCTTCTCTGATGGTTGTTCGGATATAGTAGGTGGATTCTCTTTCTCTTTTTTGTAACATTGTTCTAATGCAATCTAAAATATTAGGAACGTCCTCTATTTCTAATAATTAACAATCTACATCATTTAATCTAGAATCATTGTACAAAATGAAGGACTCTAAGTATGTATGTACAAAATTTATAGGATTATTATTAGGCCTTTCCTTGTATGTGATCATGTATTTCATTTTAGTCTCATGATATAATTTTCTCATTTGACCGAAGACAAGAATTGTTGTGTAGGAAAAATCCAACTGCAATGTACCTCTCAATTTAGCCCCCCAGGATCTTGATAACAACATATCGAAACGTGGAGGAATGTCAACAACTACCACATCTATTAGGACATTTTTAGCTGGGATCTTCTCTAGAGAGACAACTAGATCTTTGATTAGACCCAGACAACGGACATGACCAGAATCAAAATAAAATAAATCATGATATGGGCGGGTTATGTCAAGGCCAAGCTTCTCCATGATGGCTTTGGGAATGAGGTTGTGGGAGGCCCCGTAGTCTAACATAGTGTTATGAAAGATGAATTGGTGGACTTTGAGACTCAAGTAAAATGATGGGACCCCACTATCTTCAGACTGACCATCGATTGCGGGACCAAATATCAACTCGGGTTGATCATCCTCTATATTAACCATGTCGAATAAAGGGTCAAATTTCAAGGTCTTGACTACATGGGATTTATACTTATCAACTTTTACCAATTCAGTAAGAGGAATAGACACCTTTAACTTTGAAATTTTTTACTCTAAATTAAAAGGTATAATTCTGTCTACCTCTTTTATGACAATATCCCTTTTCTCAACATGATCTCTTGGTGCAGCTTCTTTCCTCTGAATATCTTTTTCTTTGAAAAGTGTACTTTTGGAAGGTTGATTACTTCTATTATGATTTGGAGCTGCAATCTCTTTACCCTTATTTTGATTGGCTTGAGAAACTTGATTTTGTGGTACTTCTTTCTATTGAACCGTCTTCTTCGGAGGTGGATTGATTAGAACATCACGGGTCCTCGAGGAGTACTGTCTTTGTTGGGAACTCAATGCATTCAGGTATCGTCTCTAATAATCATCAAATTCTACTTATAACTCATGATCATTTTCCAATATGAAGTATTTATCACTAGGTGAACTTGTTTTTTCCACATATTCTTCATCTTCAGTCAGAAAGATGGGCTGGCCATCGACTGTGAAAAGAAAGTTCTCCTCTACTGTTGGTTCTTCCTCTTCATCACTCTGAGCATAGTTTTGTTATAGTGGTGTCCTAATTTGTTGTTTTTTTTTGTGTTTTAGGGTCTCTTTTCTCTCTTTGCTTTATCCGAAACTGAGGTTGTTGTTGCTGGCCTCGAAAGTTCCGATTTCTTATTTATGGCTTCATTTTTCTATCTGAAATAAACATTTTATCGACCATTCTTTCCATGGTCCTAAGCAAAGCATCAAATTTAGTGTCGGGTGAAGTGGAAGGTTCCTCGTTAACAGTCACTTTACATTAAGTTTTGAGTTTTTAATTTTTAATCAAGAGGTTGGCCTCAACACACACTGAATTTCAGATCATTTCTTCTAGAGTAGTGGGATTTCTCTCTCTCAATGAGTAGGCCATATCTGGGTCAAAAGCATCGGGATAACACAAGAGGGCCAAACTAGGAGGTGGTTTCATTTAATTTGGGATGGAATTATAGATTATGAGGTATCTGGAATTATAATCAAGAACTGATTCATTAGGGTTGTGTTTCAGGGAGTCATACTCAGCAAGGATTTGTAAAGGGTTTTTCTTCTCATCCCACCTCGCTAAGAAAGCATCAGTTAGTTCAGTGGGAATCCTATGAGGCACTGCAATTATGAAATCAACCTTATGAAACTCGATCATATCATATAAAGGAACAGCTTCTAATAAATCTTTGTCCTACACCTAGGGAAAAAAATTATTTTCGCTCCTCGACAACGGCGTCAGAATGTTATCATTCCGACAGATTCCTAACGCTGAAGAAGGAATCCAACAAAGGTAACCACAGACCAAGATTTTGACTTGATAGCTAGCCCTATCAAGTCGAAGAGGGCTCTCTCCAAAAAATTCACAGCCAAGAGGGCTGGAGGAATTAGGGTTTTTAGGCTAGATATTGAGTGCAGGGGTTTGTTTGAATTTGATTTGGTTGGGTTTCACTGGATGAAGAAATTAGGTCAAGGGAGATAGGTCAGGGAAAATGATATAGGGTTGCAGGGATTCAATGGGGCAAGGTAGGCATAAGGATTATCACTTAAATATGATTGTGATGAGATGGTTTTGAGACTGAGGAGAAGCTAGGAAGAGCATGGGAGACATATTCTTCCTAAACAGAGTAAAATAGACAAATTATGATCACTTACCCAAAACAGAGCACGAGCAAGAATGTGTTATGTCTATCTAACTTGAAAGATATCATACCATAGAGATTTAATGAACATGAATACAATACATTATAACATATGAAACTGAAGAAAGAAACAATTATAAAAATCATACCACAAGTATCCCAAAAAATAGTTGCAACTCTTCTTTATTAGCTGGCCAAACTGAGTATAATAGTTCCTTCATCAACAAGCTAACATCCAAACGGATTCCAACCCTTTCTAAGACTAAAGAAAGAGACTAAATGTAGAAATTTGCTGAATAATGAATATTTATCCACCGAGATTATCCTGATCACATACTAATTCGAATTCATATGCAACACATAATCTCTTCTACAATCAATCATCAATTTGCGGAAATAGAAACAGTCGCATGCGCACATAAACACAATATGTAATGGGGAAAGCTTATAGCTAAAAACCCCTCAGCTATTCTGTATATTATATGGAGAGAACATGTAACATTACATAGCACAATACTCCTCACAAGTACTCAGTACTATCTCATTAAGTTACACACAAACTAGCTTGGTTTTGAACAAGTCACAGGTTCAAAACTCATCCACTAATTGCCCGCCTCTATTGCGCAATCAAGGCTGGTCTAATGAGAGATCCAAGGTTCGAATCTCCTTGGCTTGACAGCGCAATCATCATGGGAAATTCCTCCAAGTGTGGTGCAAATCTCATGCACAACTGATGTCGCCACTGATAGCTAACTCCACCCTTTCATCTACCTCTTTCACCGGTCTCCACTGAACTGTCCATGCACTGTAGTGAACTGATGTGTTCTTGAGTTGAATAATGAGTTACTAATTAATGAATTAAATAATATTTAATTCACTCCACTCATTACTAGTTGATTAGCTAGTTAAACTAATCTCAACTAGTTCAACTAAGTTAAACCGAACACAACTCCACCAACTGTCCCATCAACTCCACCAAACTTCTGCCACTGAAGTCCTAACTGAAGTCAACCATGCATGAGCTCACCACACCCCTAGGAATAGCATAATTCCTCTGTCAGATGCATGAGCCACTTCTGTAGCTCGAACTGAAGTGCTCCAAGAGAGTAAACTGAAGTTTAGAGTCCAAATATTATTAAGGGTAAATAATATTTGACTTTTCTATTTTTAGCTAGGAAGTCTAAAAATAGACTTCGACCTAAATGTCTAAAAATAGAGGTCCATCTATTTTTACCAACATGACCAATACTCCAAGAATAGCATACTGCAACTCCCAGACCATGCTCCATATGTCTATAAATAGACATAGTCTAAAAATAGACTTTGCGCCAAAAATAGCCTGCGGCCCACTTAGTGAAGGCGACTTCATTTCACTAAGCTCCATCATCTTGCTGCATTTTCAACACTCCCTCTCAGCAAGATATGGATTATCTGCAACCCCTATCCCGCCTCTGTGGAATTCGAACTTGCTCCTGGTGAGCGCCTTCGTCAGGATGTCGGCATCCTGATCCTCCGTGGGAACATATGAAAGCATCATGATTCTCCGTTGAACACAATCTCTGATATGATGGTACCTGATGTCGATGTGTTTGGACCTATCATGAAATACTGGAATAGTCGAGAGTTTAATGCAACTCTGGTTATCACAGTAAATCACTGTAGGCTCCAAATGCAACCTGAACAATCCTGCGAGGATCTTCCTCATCCAAATAGCCTCGCATGCAGCCAAGCTAGCTGCCATGTACTCGGCCTCTACTGAACTGAGTGCCACGGATCTCTGCTTCCTGCTGTACCAGGAAACTGCTGTCGACCCAATGCCGAAAACTCCTCCAGATGTGCTCTTCCGGTCCGTTGGACTCCCTGCCCAATCTGCATCAGTGAAGCCAGAAAGCTTCGCTCCATCCTCCTGTCTGTACCATAGACCATATCCCGATGTGCCACTAAGATAACGCACATATGCTCACGCTTTCCAAGAGTTTGCATTAACCATACTATGCAAGCTGTTAAAAATATAGTATACTAGTCCGTGGCTGACCAGACACAAAGGACCCCACCAACCGTCAGACAGGACAATGGCATCTGAGCCATCCGCCAAGTAGCATCCTCCTTCCTCCAACCACCAAGAAGAGGAGTGTCAACAGGCTTGCAGCTATGCATGTTGAACCTCTCCAGAATCTCCCGGGCATACTTGCCCTGAGAAACAAACAGTCCTCCACTGCGCTGCCAAATCTCCAATCCCAGGAAATAATGAAGGAGGCCTAAGTCCTTCATCTCGAACTCTCTAGCAAGGTCCTCCTTGCATGAAAGTATCAACAGCTCATCACCCGTCAAAATCAGATCATCTACATACAGTACAATGATCAGCAGCTTCCCCTCCACCACAATCTGGTACAGGTTAGGATCCGCCTCACTCTTGTAAAATCCAAGCCCGGTGAAATAACTTTCAATCCATGTGTACCAAGCACGAGGTGCTTGCTTCAGCCCGTACAGTGCTCTCTTGAGTCGGCACACATGCAACTCACTGCTGAAGATATCGAAACCTTCAGGCTGCTCTATGTACACCTCCTCCTCAATGACTCCGTTGAGGAACGCAGTCTTCACATCCATTTGATGGATGTGCCATCCCATCTGCGCTGAGAGAGCAAGGATCGTCCGTATGGAAGAGTACCTTGCGACAGGTGCAAAGGTCTCCTCATAATCGATCCCCTCGATCTGTGAGAAGCCACGGGCGACAAATCTCGCCTTGTACTTCTCCACACTCCCGTTAGCCGCCTGCTTCACTTTGTAGATCCATCGCGAACCCACCACTGATTTCCCCACCGGTCTTGGGACAATCTCCCATGCACTGTTCCTGATGATCGAATCATATTCTTCGATCATGGCATCAACCCATGCGGGTTCCTCCACAGCTTCCTCAAAAGAGGATGGCTCTGTCACAATACATTGACTCATAAGAGCCATGTATCCAGTGTACCGATCCGGTGACTGTCTCTGTCTGCGCTGTGCTGTAGGTGGTCCTACAACCTTCTCTGCATCCCGAGCCAGTCGCTCAGCTTCTGTAGTGCGCATGCGCCCTCTGATGGTTGGCGCTGCCTGGGTGGTTTCTTCCACCTCCCGAACCTCCTCTTGTGGCTGATCCACATCCGGAAGCTCCTCCTTAGGAACTAACAGCTCCTCATCTGCATGCAAGTGTAGCTCCCTCTCAAGCGAACACCGCATGGCTTTCTCCTCCTGAAATTTTATATCCCGTCGCACAACAGTCTTGCGACTGTCTGGCACATACACCCGATAGTTGTGAGGTGTATCAGTGTACCCCACAAATATTCCAACTTCAGCAGTTGGATCCAGCTTCCTTCTTGCATCCTTCGTCACATGCATGTAGACAAAAGATCCGAAAATCCGCAAATGGGAAATATCAGGCCTCTTGCCAGAATAAGCCTCCTCTGGTGTACTCATGCCAAGAACCTTGTGAGGACAACGGTTCTGCACATACACTGCTGTATTGCATGCCTCAGCCCCCAAGTGAAGGGGTAGGCCCTGATCATGCAACATCGCCCGTGCAGCACCCACGATCGTTCTGTTCTTCCGCTCAGCCACCCCGTTCTGCTGTGGGTTATGGGGTGCAATGAGCTCTCTCTGAATCCCTTCTGCGCTGCAGAACTCCTTGAATTTAGCCGAGATGAATTCACCACCGTTATCACTCCTTAGAGCAATCACCTTCTTCCCCGACTCCTTCTCGACCAGTGCTTTAAACTCACAGAACTTCGCGAATGTATCGCTCTTCTTCGGCATGAAGAAGATCCAGCACTTTCGAGAGAAATCATCAACAAAGATCACATAATACCTGTGCTTTGCTGTCGAAGCAACTGAGAAAGGACCACACACGTCTGTGTGAACTCTCTCAAGGATCGTCTTGGCGCGACTATCCTTCTCGTGAAAGGTGGCTTTCACATACTTCCCTAAAGTACACCCCTTGCACTGATCTGACTGCGCAAGAGTGCCCTTAGGAAGCCCAATAGAAATCTGCTGCAGTATCTTCAAAGCTCCATGGTGAAGGTGGCCCAATCTCCTGTGCCACAGTTCGCCCTCATCATCCCGGCTCACCACTTCTCCCGCCTTGCATGCCATTGCTAAGCAGCCATCTACTTGCAACTGATAAAGGTTATTGACTCGAACCCCTATCTTCCGGGTCTCACCAGTAGTCTTACTGCGCAGGAAGGCTTTTCCTTCGCTGAAGACCACATCATACCCCTTGTCTTCCAACATCGCCACAGAGATCAGGTTCTTCATCAATCCTGGAACATGCAAAACTTCCTTCAATATGAAAGGTTTACCAGACTCTCTCTCAAAGGAAATGGTACCGATACCAGTCGCACTGTATCTACCATCATCGCCCATCTCGATGTGCACTCCAAGATCCTTTTCCTCCAGATCTGAAAACATATCTCGATCTCCGGTCATGTGAAATGACGCACCACTGTCCAAGAACCATACTGATCCCGCCACACTTGAAACCAAGCATGCGATTAGTGAAAAATCCAGTTCGAATTGAGAAGCCAATGCCTCTCCCACTGCAGATCCAGCAACCTTCTTATTTTTCTTCTTCTGCGGACAATTTGTGGCATAGTGTCCGTGCTGGTGACAGTGAAAACACTTCACCTTGGACATGTCTTGCTTCTTGCCTTTCGCACCAGACTGAGAAGCCTTCTTTCTCTTCCCCTTCTTTGCTTTGGTAGCCAAAGCGCAATTTTCTTCATCAGATACCTTGGATGAAGATCCATCCCTGGTAGTCCTCCTTATCTCCTCCTGCATGAGATCCGCCCAAAGGTGCTCCCATCCCGGCAACTTCTCCCGACCATTGACACTATCTTGATATGAATGCCAAGCCTTCGGAAGACCAAGGAGAGCCAGGTCCACCATATCCTCTTCTTCGACAATCACCCCTACACTTCCCAGCTCATCTCTGCATTGAGTGAACTTCGTGAGGTATTTGGCGATACTGTCGCCTTTCTCCATCTTAATGTTTCTGAGCTTATCCTTGAGCGCCAGCTTCCTTTGGTCGCTCTTACTCTAGAATAGATCTGTCAACGCTTTCCACATCAAATATGGAGAAGCTTTTCCATGCAGGCTGGATACAATGTGATCCTTCACGCCCTCCAACAAAATCCTTCGACATTTCGCCATCTTCTTTTGCCAAGCCTCAACTTCAGCAGGATCAGTAGGCTTTTGGACATCCATATCTACGAACTCCTTCAGCCCATTATCTTCTAATACTGCCTCCATCCGATCTTTCCATGCAACATAATTCGAACTGCCTTCAAGAGCATATTCGAGTCGCAAACCGTTGAAAGACATTTTCAACTCCGGCACCAAGAAAACAAACTGCTGCAAAATTCGAATTCCAAACTCAAAAACTCAACTGCTTCTAGATCTGTGAGAACAAATTATTTCTAGCACAGATATCGACTGTAAGGGAATTTACTGGATATATCACCTTTCAGAGAAAGGATGGATTCAGAGGCTACCTGGCCCGTTACAGACTCTGTCTACCGAAATAATATTGTAATCACTGCAATAGATCCCGATGATTAATTCGCTCTGATACCATGTAGAAATTTGCTGAATAATGAATATTTATCCACCGAGATTATCCTGATCACATACTAATTCGAATTCATATGCAACACATAATCTCTTCTACAATCAATCATCAATTTGCAGAAATAGAAACAGTCGCATGCGCACATAAACACAATATGTAATGGGGAAAGCTTATAGCTGAAAACCCCTTAGCTATTTTGTATATTATATGGAGATAACATGTAATAGTACATAGCACAATACTCCTCACAAGTACTCAGTACTATCTCATGAAGTTACACACAAACTAGCTTGGTTTTGAACAAGTCACAGGTTCAAAACTCATCCACTAATTGCCTACCTCTATTGCGCAATCAAGGCTGGTCTAATGAGAGATCCAAGGTTCGAATCTCCTTGGCTTGACAGCGCAATCCTCATGGGAAATTTCTTCCAAGTGTGGTGAAAATCTCATGCACAACTAATGTCACAACTGATAGCTATCTCAACCCTTTCATCTACCTCTTTCACTGGTCTCCACTGAACTGTCCATGCACTGTAGTGAACTGATGTGTTCTTGAGTTGAATAATGAGTTAATAATTAGTGAATTAAATAATATTTAATTCACTCCACTCATTACTAGTCGATTAGCTAGTTAAACTAATCACAACTAGTTCAACTAAGTTAAACCGAACACAACTCCACCAACTGTCTCATCAACTCCACCAAACTTCTGCCACTGAAGTCCTAACTGAAGTCAACCATGCATGAGCTCACCAAACCCTAAGGAATAGCGTAATTCCTTCTGTCAGATGCATGAGCCACATCCGTAGCTCGAACTGAAGTGCTCCAAGAGAGTAAACTGAAGTTTAGAGTCCAAATATTATTAAGGGTAAATAATATTTGACTTTTCTATTTTTAGCTAGGCAGTCTAAAAATAGACTTCGACCTAAATGTCTAAAAATAGAGGTCCATCTATTTTTACCAACATGACCAATACTCCAAGAATAGCATACTGCAACTCCCATACCATGCTCCATATGTCTAAAAATAGACATAGTCTAAAAATAGACTTTGCGCCAAAAATAGCCTGCGGGCCCACTTAGTGAAGGCGACTTCATTTCACTAAGCTCCATCATCTTGCTGCATTTTCAACACTAAATAGAATTCAAAACCACATTCACTCATCCTCAGGGGTCGAATCCATGAGGTGAGGAAGAGATCCACAAAATACTGAACCAATAGCTAGAGTATAGGATGGTCCAAGTGACTCAATCCTAATTATATTCAAACTGATTTATTTTGACTCAATGATAAATTTTACCCTATGGATATACCCCTACGTAACTAATCCCAAACATAATAACAATTACCATCATTAGTTACATAGCTAGAAACATGATTTCTTGAAGAAGAGTCAAAATTTCAGAGAAATTTTGGAAAAAAATCAGCAAATTGGTCATTTGCACACTCCACTGTGCATTTGTGCCGTGGCGGTGTCATTTGTGCCCTTCATGTTCAGGGTCACTTTTGATTGACCTATAGGTGTTTAAATCAGGCCCAAGACGGCTTGTTGGAAATCCCTACCTGCCCTCTTTCTAAATATGCATCAAGTTTCAAAAATGAAGGTCATTTTCCCCTTCAAAAATTCGTTCTCCCAAGACTGGTATTTACGCAGCACCTAGGTCAAAACAAGGGCAGAAAGGTTATTTTTTGGTGGTTTTTTGAGCTTTTAACCTATAAAAACTACAAACCAAGGCTGGAAACATGGTTTTCTAGAGTGCATTGGTCTTTAGGAGTCCAATGGTACCTTTATTTCCCTCAAAAAGTTCCCCAATAATTTGTGTAGCGCCTAGGGCGTTGTGCAAATGACCAATTTTCTACTAAATACCTGTTACAAAAAAGTCAGAAATTTCCAGATTCTGAAAAAAAGTTTCAACATGCCTCGAAATTTGTCGATAAGTTGATGATGATGTAGCTATACTTGGAGGGAAGCCTCAGCAATAATGTCCAATTTTTTCTTCTCCTCCATGGTTAACTCTTCAATTTTTGCATCGGCACTTTTAAACTTGGCCATTGCAATTTTCTCCTTTAAGGCATGGTGTTTGACTTTCCTCCTCAATAGGTCATTGTCTTTATTATCCTTTACTAGCAGCTTCCCAAAGTGTTGATTGGATCTATCAAGCCATGGCTCCCTATTTTCATTGATCACAATAGCAAGTTGCTCATTTAGGTTTTGTTGATCCGCAAGCTCAGCCTCCCTTTATCTTTCTATAGCTAGAGCTCTTTTCAGCCTTCTAGTTATAAGTTTCTTCCTTGGTGCTTCTTCCTCTTCATCATCAAGTAAGCCATATTTTTCAAGTGTTTCATATAGCATGGCTTTGGCCTTTTCTGCCTCCCTTTGAGCAGTGAAATACTTAACCTCATCAATTACCTGCTTAGTCTTCAATTGCTCATTTTCTTGCTCAAGGAAGTTTATGACATATATGGCTCTATCAAGATTAGTTTGGAGCTCCTTAATATTGACATCCTTACCTTTGATGGCTGCATTAGTGATTTTTTCATTGTCATCCTCATCTAGGTCAACAAGTTGAAATTCTTGTTTTGTTTCATGAGGATCCTCTTCATCTTGAATGACTGCCTCAATCACCTTTTCTTCACATTTTTTCACCTATTGTGTTGTTGTATAAGGCATGGCCCCTTCCACTCTATGTGGAGAAAACACATGCATGTGGCCTCTCTGGTAGGTTTTTGGCGATGTCTCGACCTCAACCATACTAGCCCACTTAGGCTCAATGTCCTCAATACTGCTAAGTGACCCAATGTCAAGATGAAATGGAGATGTAGGAGGTGAAAGGGACTAATATGATGATGATGAATGTGATATGGGGTGAGATGGAGGAATGGAAGTGGATGGCTGGGATGATGAAGGAAAAATTTGTGCATGTTGAAGGGATGGCTCATTGAAAATATCATTAGCTATGAAGGTGCTCCATGCAATGTTTAATTGATTGAGATGGTGTAGTTCTATGATTTTAATGAGGGAATGATGGAATAGGCTTTTCATTTTCTGTTCATACTCCTTTTTCTGGGAAATGTATGCCATATTTTATATACTCCGGAAAAAATAATAAGGTATGTTAAGCATCCTTACCCTAGTGAAATGCATTAAGATTCGGATGTGATAGGAATAAAGCCTTGAAAATATACCTTCACATGAAAGTACTTCGTGATTATCTTCATCATTGGTGCATATCTATCCATGAGGTGAGAAAAAGGAAAGAACCTCTTTGTCTTATTTTGGTGTCTTGGTTTCAAGAAGAAGTCAAAGTCTTTTTTCTTCAAATTACCTTGCTTAAACCACTTCTCCCCAACATCTGGGATCCCAGTGGCAGCTGAAATGAGAGCAGTGGATACAGTAAAAGTGACACCAGCTAATGTAACTTGGTTTTCATGGAGTCCATATATGAAAAGTCTTGTTAGCATGGAATGGTGTTGGACCCTTTGAATTTTCTCATAGAAATCATAAAAGCCAACATGTTTGAAGCATGTCATGGTCAATGTAGAAGCCAAGAGTTCCCTAATATCGGTAGGCTCAAGCTTGAGCACTCTTCCCCCTTTATGTGGCCTCCTCACTTTTGTTTCCTCTCCTTCACTGAATTATATGTTTTCTTCCTCTGATGCCATGGTGTTTTTGTCAAAACCCTAGGGATTAGAAATGGGGAACGAGAAAGGGAAAATGAGGGAGATGTTTGCTAGGGATGTGTGAAATGGGGGAGGGAATAAGGAGTAGTATTACGATAGATTTAGGATAGGGATTTTAGGGATTGGGAGCCTAGGTAGATGTAACACCTAGGGATTAGAGTTTTGGGAGAAAGGTTTAGGAAAAGGGGATTTTGAAAATTAGGGGTTTGGGAATGTGTTTTTATATCTGTGGGAAGAATGCAAAGGGTAAGGGAGTGAAATTTGGGAGTTTTCACAAGAGTAATGGGATACTAGGGTTTTTACCAATTCAAACACCAAATTACAACCTAAATTTTGAACACACTTCAACACATAAACTTTGTGAAAATAGTTTTAAAATGGGATGAGATTTGAGCTGAGGGAGCTTTGAAGATGGTGTTTTTGCCACTAAAACACGTTTCTAGGGCTTACTGGTCATTTTCACCCTATGTTCACCATTTGTGGCCTTCTCTGAGTATTTGTGTCCTTACTCAAGCATTTGTGCCATAAACTTGTTATTTGTGCCCTGCCTAAAGCATCTGCGCCCTGAATTCTGCCCTTTTTCCAATTTCGCCCAAAAAATCACAATTTTGGTGTCTTAGAGTGCTTGCTTGGTGTTTGGAGGAGACAAATGAATTTGAAATGAAGTCAAGGAGTCACAAATACTAAAGTGAATTTAGATTTAGATTAGAAAACCCAATTTTCTAATGTTTCACTTCATCTTTTGAAAACATTGTTGATTACCCTTTTCCTTTGCTTTTTTCTTCTTTGCAAGATGATGTTGCTAGAGTTTAGCACTTTTCACTTTTAGTTTGGCATGTGTGATTTTAGTTTCCAACTTTTAGAGAGTAACTTATTACATATAAGAAGCATAAAATTACATAAAAATGAAATAAATTAAAACTTTGTTTTTTAATAAAATTACATTTGAGTATGAAAATCATACCTGAAACCATAATTGCGACTTTTAAAATTGTCATATATACATGTTGATAATCCTCTACAGATGATGATGAAATGTTTATTGAGTCAGCTGGCCTTATTGAAATGAATGGTGCATTTTTGGACCTTGAACAATGAAACCTAATGACCTAATGGGACCTTGAATGACCTGACTCCATGGTTGACTTTGACTGACATAATACATACTGAAATGAGATTTTCAAAATTGTTTTTTATGCTTAGCAAGACATGAAGGTGGGTCAGAAAATGTGAAATTTTGAGGGAGAGTGAAGTTTTATGAATAGGGCTACCATCAGTGAATCAATTTTTTGCATGACCTAATGGAATGATAAAAAATTTCAAAGTGGGACCCCTAAAGTGAATATGAAAGAGTAATTTTGATCACTGATGGCAGAATGCATATTCTGACACTAACAGGTACTACTCGAGTCAATAAATATTATTACCTTTTTCTTCTTGATATGTCCTTTTATCTTGAGAGTTTGAGGAGTGGTAATTTGATCCAATGCAGTACAGGATATGGTTGGACTCATTTCTTCATTCTCTAGGGTTGGTTATTGTTGTATATCCTCTTCTTTTGAAGTTTCTTGTTCATTTTCTTCCTCCTCTTCACAATCTATGTAAAATAATATCTTCTCACCACACTTATGACCTTTAGTTTATTTGCTATCACAACTATAGCAAAGCCCTTTTTCTCTTTTTTCTTCCAATTTTTGTGGTGTCAACGTTGTAGGTTGTGGAAGTCTAGGAGTAGCAACACTTCCATCTTTATAGATGTGAGTGGTAGGCTTTCTTGTCGCCATAATTTTTCTTTCAATTTTTCTTTCCAACATGAATGCCTTCTCCAATGAATCAAGTTCCCAAAGGAAAACCTCATGTTGGATGTTATCCTTTAAATTCCATATGAAGACATCAATCTTGTGTTCCTCCGGAATATTTGTTACCCTTATATTCAATTTTTGGTAGTCCTCAATGTGCATCACCATTGTACCCTTTTGTTTGAGATTTATCAATTGGATAAATAAGGTGTTTCTCTTTGTATCCTCATAATGTGCTATCATTTCCTATGTAAAAATTGACCAAGTGACAACTTTTTTACGAGAGCAAAGCCATCGATACCATACAAATGTATTTTTTTCTAAATGTAAATTTGCAATGTATACCTTTTGTGTGTTTTGCACATTATGGAGATCAAAATATTGCTCCATTTGTAGTATCCATGTTATGGGAACCTTGCCATCAAACATCCTCATATCCATCTTTGGAATATGATGGGTCTTATATCCAACATTAGAGTTTCTAAAATCGTGATTAACATTTATTTTGTTCTCATCATGAGTTTCCTGTACTACATTTTCGCCATTAGGAATAATTTATTGTATCAACTTTGTCAAACCTTCCATGTCTACTTTTATACCATTCTTCATGTCTTCCATGTTAGCTTCCATGTCATCCATCTTAGATTGCATGCCATCCATCTTAGCTTCCACACCTTTCTTAAAACCATCTATATTAGCTTCCACATCTTTATTCAAACCATCCATAATAGTTTCCACACCTTTCTTCAAACCATCCATCTTAGCTTCCACGCCTTTCTTTTAAACTTCCATTCAATTTTTTGTTGCTCTTTGCGAGAGCGAATTTTGATGCACTTGTTCTTGTAATTTTGATATATCATGTTGCACTTCTTCCTCTTCATGAGTCATAGTATAGCCTTCTGAGGGCTTAATGGGTGTTTAATTCTTTTTAGGGGGGATTTTAGAACCCAACAGTGATATTTATGCTTCAATATGCCCTTGGAATCACTTCAAACTAATTTTTCAAACAAGACTTATGCAATTTGAAAAAAAATACACACAGTTTTCTTGATTTTGAGGAGCTTGATATTGAAAATGAATTATCTATGTGCTTTCATATCTTTAATATCTGAAATTCGGTCTTGCAGTAGCCCTCTGAATCTTCTTTCGAATGCCACAGGTTTGACCTCATTTGGAGTCTTCAAGGAAAAGTTATGCCCAATCTCCCACAATGACCTAGTTATGGCCTAGTTTAGTAGAGCGAACTTGTATGGTCTGCAACGTGTCACTGTTTTCCTCCTTCGGCTCTGAAATTGATACATAAGAAACTAAAGTCTATGTACTTTTAGACACATACTACAGAATCCCAATCTGATGCTCAAAGAGAGAGTTATGATGATTTTCCCACGGTCACCTCTTTGAGATGAAATTCGGGAGCCTGAAAAAACCCTAACTTCCACAAATCATAGCTCCGCAAATATTACGAAAAAAGATATGAAATTTTTACGCGAAGTTCCTCATGATTTCAGCTTCTTGTGGTAAAAATTTCAGCTTCTAAACCTTCGTAGAAAAAAATTTATAGCGAAAATTCCACGATGACTTATTTGGAGAAGCGAAACCCTAGAATCCAAAGCTCTTATACCAAATGTTATGGAACCAACTCCAAAAATAGAATAAAAGAGAAATGAACACCTTATAAATAATCCACTTCGAGGGGGAAACCTCCTTTACATTACATAAATTAACACTTCTTGGATGATCAAATGAAAAAACCTCCTTTCTATATATAGGAGTCCATGGGGTCACAATATAATCTTAGCCGACCTAACAATAATAATGTAAGGGCACAATAATAACAATATGGGGGTTACAAGGGTAAAACAATAAAAATAAGGGGGCTACACTAACAACAATAAGGGACTATACTAGTAATATAGGGACCTAACACCCTTTCACATGAGAGAATGACTTTAAATAATCTTATTCACTCTCCTCCAAGGACACACTTCACATCGCACATTTTATATATGTTCAAGTGAAAAAGACAAGGTGTATAATATTTAAGATCAAAAGGAAGATAGTCGCTTACTCCAACAAATCAAGGAAGGTGAATTATGTACAAGTTTCTAAGGTACATTTCTCTATGGTATAGTGTGAAGGTTTTGTGGTTTTGTGCGAAGATATGAGGCACCAATTTTGTGACACCGTCGGAATTTATAGACTAGGATAGGGACGTGCTTTGTCCCTCTTAGATACCTTATTTTTGTGGCATATATCTATGGGATAGAGTGAATTCTAAGGAGACTTGAAGGACGTTTCTTAACTCTCTTGGAGACATTTTTTCTTAATTTTGTGGACAGAATTGTGGAGGGTTGACTTGGTCCTTGGTGATTTCTCATCTTGATGGTTAGTTGGATTTTATGTATCTCTTGTTGCATTGATTCTATAAGGAAAAGGTTGGTTGGATTTTTCCCCCATTGTGGGTTTTCCCAGGGTAAAATATTATTGTCTCCTTGTGCATTGTGATCTCTATTGCTCTAGTTATTTTTATGGTTGAATTTTTGAATGGATAATTGCTTAATGATATCTTGAAAGAGATAATAATCATTTACATCATTGGAAGTAATTATCAAGTTTAAGAAATAAGTACTTGCATCTATTGTACTGGAAAATCAACATTTTAATCATAAAAATAAAAATAAAAATAAAATTTAAAAAAAAAATAAAGATAGATTAATCACTGGAGATCGTGGCTTGGGTTAAGTAATTTTTTTTCTTTTTCTAGTACTGGGGAGTTGAGATATGAATGGATTTGTAAATTAGGGTTTTTAGAAAAAATAATTTTTTGTTAGGTGATGATGGGATTAAGCATGAAAGTATCGGTAAGTTTGGGTTTTATTTCTATGTGCTTGGTGGGTAGGGGATTTTTCAGGACAATGAGTGACAAAAACATCCACAAAGGGGAGAGAATTGTCCTTTTTGGTTTCCATGGTGAAATAAATATGGGGAGTGATGTTATTAAGGTGGTTGAAAAAGTCATAAAGGATGAATTCCCATGAGGCCACGTTAGAAAGGTATCATCAAAAAAACGATACCAATTAAGATCCCATGAGTTTGATGCTTCAGCCTCAAAATGTTCCATGAAGATATTGACAACCATTGGGTATAAGTATGGCCCCATCCATATAGCTTTATTTTTTTCATAGTGGCTTCCATTAAAGATAACGAAAGTGGAGATCAAAAATATTTTGATAAGATTTAATGTTTCAAGGTCAAAAAGTTAAGATATCGTGTTAAGGCCTTCAAGAACCGGCATTTTGGTGAATAAAGACATGACATAAAAATTGATGATAATGTCTTGTTCATCCAAATTTAGGTTCCTAGTTTTGAAAATAAACATATTTTGGAAATCTTACTACAATATGAATTTCCTTTGAAATATTTTATTCTCCACAATGGGTAGTAGGTCAATCATGATCATGTGATCTCACTGCCTAAACCTTATTCCAATTGCAAAGTTTCCATGCACACATAAACTTCTTGTTTACCTTATTGATTACCATGTTGATTATCCTTGGTTTACCTACCAAAAGCATAATTAGAAACTTTAAATTTCTTACCAAATTAGTTTCATTGATATCCTATGTAGTACAACCTCCTAAACTAAGAATTTTCTATTTATCTTCATTCAAGGATTATGTATTTCTCCTAGAGAGGTTCCCTACTAATATCCATATAATTCAGCACTTGTTGCTCTACCTTCTCTTATAATACAACTAGAAATCCTTCAAAATTACACAAAACATCATTAGGCACTAAAAAGGATGATTGCAATGGAGTAATTAGTGTTGGGGATGTAAGTGTTAGGGATAGAGGTTGGATTTATATTTTCTTACTTCTAACAATATCATCAAATAATTGAATAGGAATAATAACTTCCATCTTTTGAGACATAAAAATTTGAAAAATCCTCTAAATGTGGATCTTGTATAACATTTCTACCACTCTTTTCATTAAATATTTTCAAAGGAGGCTTGTTTTCGAAAATATTTTCTTTCTCCATTCCCCGATTAGTTAGGTTACTATAAACTCACTATACTCCCTTTTTTTAGTAGCATAGGTGGTGTTTCCTATAAAATTTGGATTTAGCGAGTAAGATTTGAATAGCCTACTTCTATTCAAATTATAATAATGTCATATTTGTGTTGGGAATGAAAATTAGGAGCATGAAGGGTTCACCTTGTTGACCAATATCTTACCACTTTCATTCATAAAGGGGGTTTTTAAATTGCGAAAAATAGTCAATATATTGTAGGTATTGGGTAGTGGGGTATGGAGAGGAGGGGTTTATAGATAGTGGGGGTATAAAAAAGGTTGTTTAGTAAAAAAAAATAGGGGATATCTATTAAAAATAGGGGTTATTTTTATTAGGAAGATGTATTGGGAGTGGGGTTCAACAAAAGGATTTGGGGAAGATTTTATTAATATTTAGTGATATTGGAGGTATTCTTTAATATCCCATGAATAAAGGTGTTATGAAACAAGTTTACTAAGTGGATACCTTGTGATCAAGAGGCATATATTATATGCTCATTAGGTAATAAGGAGGATATTTCTAAAGAAGTTACAATATTGGTTGCTTGTAGTGGTGAGGAAGTATTCATAGGTGTGTCTTATGCGCCAACACATCCAAATAACATAAAAAAGAGAAAGAGAAGTAATTCCACTCCTTGAGAATGATAAATAAGAATAAATGAGAAGTATTTTTTTATGGGAAACCTACTTTTACATCATAAAAATTGTACCAAATGGGTTACTTTCTAAAACTATATCTCCTTCGTATATATAGGAGACAAAGCACTGTTCAAGACTATTTCTCTATACAAATCCACCTATAATATTACAAAAAAAATTATATCCCTTTGTCTCAAGGACATTCTATCTTATCACATGTAAACATAATAGGTAAACCTTGCACTCCATCCATACAAGGCATCAGAATTCAATTATTTACAAGGTTGACCTTTCAAAGGGATCTTATAGAGTTATTTGGTTACACATCCACCTGCTTCCAATACATTTGGGCTTCTGTCACACTATTGTTACCAATATAATGAATTGCATTAGCTTTTCATTCTTTGATTTAATAAGTAATAGGGTTTACATATACTTCTTCAATGCGGAAAGACTAGGATGAGATAGGGGGGCTCCCTCTTCCCAATTCTTTCCCTCTTGATGGTATAATGCCTAACAAAATTTATCAAAGATGCATTTGCTAGGTAGACCTAAAATGTATATATGTTAAAAACACGTGTTTCATCACTCACTTACCATTTATTGATGGCATTATGATATTATCTAAAGGAACCTAAGGTACATTTAGCATTTGGAGGCTCTTCTTAGCACCTTTTGCAAAGCCACAGGAATGTTCATAAAGAGATCCAAATCCTCCATGTACTCTTAGGGTATGTCTAACCACAAAAAATCTTACATTTATCATTTAGTCTCTATCTAGGTTGATAAAATTAGAGTAGGCTTCAAATACTTGGGGTTTATTCTTAAACAAAATGACTATAGTAAAAATGATTGACTTTAGTTATTGGAAAATAAAATGAAAATAAAATGCATGTCCAGTGTAATAGATGAATGTCTCAAGTAGGTAAGATATTCTGAGTAAAATTTATTCTTGAAGTAATACCATTCCATTATTCATCCCTCACTTGAATCGCCAAAGGTATTTTGGGAAAAAAAAATCAACTGTCATTTTTATTCCTATTGGATGGGTGCGAGGAAGAAAACCATTGGTTCGAGCCTCTTTGAAAATTCTAGCCACCCTAAAAAGTTTTGTGGGGATGAAATCTAAAAATTATATTTATTTTCTTGAAATTTATAGTAGCCAATAGGGTGTGGATATTAATCAAGGGAAATGGGTTATGGGCCTAGGTTACAAAGGGTAAATATATCTCATGTGACTCAATTTTGGATTGGATCAGAGAACCTGGAAAAAATCACAAAATAGTTCTATTATTTGGAAAGCCATCGTTGGATTTCACAATTATACTGAGAAGGGAGCTAAGTTAGTATAATGAAATTTTTACTTATTTAAACAATCAAACAACATAAAAAATAAATATCATAAACTGAACAAGTAACTCAAGTTATACATGGAAATCCCCACGGAAGAAAACCATAAAACTTCTAAGCATCAACCTACAGGAGGCACCAATCCCCTTTAATACTTTGTAGGCACCAAACTACTAGAAACAAATTCCCACTACTACTTTGTAAGCACCAACCTATAGGAGACATCAATCCCCTTTATTTCTTTGCAAACACCAATCTATAGGAGACACTAATTTCCTTTGTTGATTGGTAGACACCAACCTATAGGAGACACCAATATTTTGTACTCCTTCGTATGCACCAACCTACATAAGATAAAAATCCCCTTTATTTCTTCATAAGCACCAACATACATGAGACACCAATCCCCTCTTGTCAATTTGTAGGCACCAATCTACATAAGACACCAATCTCATCTATTGCTTCACAGACACCAACCTACATGAGACACCAATCATCTCTTTCTACTTCGTAGGAACCAACCTATAGGAGACACCAATCCCCTCTGCTCTCTGATCTTCAAACTATTCTTCTATGGTATACTCTAATCTTGTTTAATTATTTTGAACTACCTCATCAACTTTGCTCCGAAAACTTTATTATCTTAACTATGCATAATCCTCTCCATTGCTTAAATCTCTCTATTATTTGGTACTTATCTTACCTATGCATTTATCAATTTGTTTCTCACTCCATCAGCACTCCTCTTCATGCCCTACATAACATATATCACACATCATTGTAGACCAATCCACTCTCTGTATACTTCATTATGTTTTCACTTCATAGTAGATCATCACTCTCTTCTCGCGGTTCAAACACCTCCTATGTTGATCCTTGTTTTAGTACCCCTCTTTTATCTCACACTCACCCTTAATTGTCTTCCTTGCCTCTCTTAACTCTTTTAATTTTATAGATGCTCCCTTCAATCCAACCTCTTAAATGGTTTGACCAAGTGTTCACGCAAATTATCTTCCTTGTTCTTTAAGCCTTATGTTGGGACCACCAAATCCAACTTTACCTGAAATATAGGAAATATCTAGGAAATCGGGGAATATACGAAAATCCTTTAACATAGGAATCCTTCACAAAACCAAGCCTCTTTTAGGCCTTTGATAGAAACCAATATATTTTAAGTGTTGGCCATATTTATATCCCTTGGGACCATTAACTAATGAATATCAGGTTGTCAAAATTTAGGAGAAAACACTCACGAGAATTCCATTCAACACATAGGAACTTAGTCGCTGGGCACCTGGAACCACACGTTGTGATCAATGGATTTTCCTTATCGGGTTCTCAATTTATTAGGACCACTCATATGATATTCTCTAACGATTACTCTAGGATTTTGGGGGTTCGAGGGTGTGAATCTCTCACATGCTATACTTCAGCTCCTTGAGACCAAGCCCTATGACTATAGACCAATTTTATTAGGATATCAAGCTATTAATATTTCTCATGCACACCACCCTACAATTTTTTGGCTCAAGGGACCTGATGACTCTAAACTTATCATCTACTGCCAACAATCTATTCTATATCTTGGGATTTTCAACTGATGGATCCCATACTATTAGGTGATTTGATATCAAAAACTATTCCAGAACTCTAGGGCTTTGTTGTGTTATTCAAAAACCCCCATTATTTTAGACTAAATGCCTTAGAGAAAATAATGAGGACCATTTTTTTTTATTTTTAGGATAAGACAATAAAATTATTGTGACTTATAAACATAAATATGAATCAAAGTCATTAGATTTTTTCCTTATACACTTAAGCAAAAAACCCTAAAAATCCCAAATCGCAAATCGTAAATCATAAATCATAGATACAGCAAGCGACAGGCTAAGTTGCTGCACATAAACTTTATGATGCGATATCGCCCAAAATCTCGAAACATGCGAAAAGGGATTTCTAGGGAAAAAGGGTGAAAGGTAGAAAAAGCAATAATAAAGGAAAATGATCCCCAAAGAAGATATATGTCATAAAGAATGATTAGTGGGACCTGTGTTTTCCATGTCACCAATCACAATCACAAAATCGCAAACATTGCCCGCTATCATATATTCCACCTCGCTTTCATTTCCCCGATGTGATACATCGCATCGCATCTTCGTCGTCTATCATCCTTTCCGCCTTCCAATTTCGTCGAGATTGCGATTGCGATAAGATATCGCATTGCAACATCATTCATCCTTCTCTTTCCTTGCCAACGTTTCGAAGCTTAAAAAAATAAATTCATATATTAAAGCATTGTTTTAAAAGGGAAACGGTTCAATCACAATCGACAAAACAAAGTGTGCTCAGTGTCTTTAGACCTTGACACACATATGAAACTCTGATGCGAGATGTTTAATTTAAAATGTTTAAGTGTCCATTTAGGCATGTGAATCCACGTTTTCCATAAATGCATAATCATAACGGTATGATAGCTCTGAGCCTCCAAATGTGATTTGATTGACGATTAATCAATATTTTAGATTTCTTCGCATGCGACAATACATTCTTCATCATTTCGGTTTTATTGTTACATCGCTCCCACATTTTCACATATTTTTTTCCACTACTTGTTCTTATTATTCACAGGCAAGTCCAGAAAAACAGAATTTCTCTGAAATGTCTAAGGTTGTTAAGAAATCAAAGAAACCTATGGCTCTTACAAATCCTACACCTTCCGCTGTAGAAGTGACCGAGATGTCGCCCCTCTTTTCAGATACGACATGCGCTATAGAAAGTGATTCCGCTTCATGGGAATCAATGTATAGGCTTTTCGAAGATGAAAAACCCCGCGTAATCAAAAGGACAGCTACACAAATGCCCCTAACACCTCAGAATCTACATTTTTAATGTAGCCAACTCTTTTCTTCATAGAATTTCTACGCGCCCTAAGATTCTACCATATTTAGATATGGTGAAATGGATTATTGATAATATTAACATTAGCGACAGAACATTCCTGACAACAGGAGGCATAATGATAGGATCATTCTGAGTAGAGGATTTGAAAATAATGTACCATATACCGGAGCCCCAGAAGGTGTATGGAAAATATTTCCTCGAGAAATATGCAAAAGAAAACAAGCTACAGTCAGACCCTATAAAATAGTGGAGGAATAACCCCAGGAAACACAAGCATGATGAAAAGGGTATGTATTCCACTACTTCTCTGGTTGGTCCCTACTGTTATGTTTCTGCTATGATGTGTAGACTATTCGGTTCACCCAATACCACTAAATTTTCTAGTGAATGTGTCCCTCTTATGTATGTCGTCACAAACTCCTACATTATGGATTGGGGTGCCATTTTTTCAAACAATATTGCTTCTGAGATTCTTGAATAAAGAAAAAATCGCTCGTTTACCTCTAAGAAAATCCCCCCATTCTTTATCAGTGTTTACATCATCGATGTTCTCTCTTTTACCTTTGATTTTCCAACCATGGGCTAGGAATGGACCATCCAAGATCCCACCCCCATTCATGTTTACCATAATCTTTTTTTTGGAATCTAAATATGAATCCAATTTTTACAAGATTTGTCATGGAGTTATTTTTCCACTCTTCCAAGTTGTTTTTAATGAAAAATCCCCAATATTGTCTAAGGAAGCCCAAGCTGACTTTACAAGCATAGGAAAATGGTTTGGAGAGGATTTATTTACTTACCTGAGAGTCTATGGAAGCATTTTTGAACCCCATGTACTCCCACTATATGTACCAGATAAGCTTCTCGCTAGATAAATTGCTTACCAGACAGTGGGGCATGGAATTACTAAAGCCTTGAAAAAGGCAAAGAAAGATTCATGGCCTACCTTTCCCATTCACTGTGGTGTTTATGCATTGGACAATTTCAAACATGATGGATTTGAAATTGATCAAATCCAATGTTTGAAATTATTTACAATTCCTAGTAGAAAATTTGATCCAAATAAAGTTTCTCTAAATGTTACAACTCAGGTAAAAATTAGACACTTCCTTCATGAGGATGATGATTATGATGACTTATTTGAGTCTTTTAATACTTATCTAGATGTATAAAAGTTGACATCCATGCGTCTCAACCCTGAACAAACGGAATTGTTCACAGAATACATAAACAATAGGTTGTAAGGTATTTCTCTAGACATTTTAGAGGTATCTCAACCTATTACACAGAAAGGTCAACAAACAGAACAAGAAAAAGAGAACCCTCCTAAGGATTCAAGTTGCACTGATCTACATCAATTTCCATTTTATGATTTTTTTTCAAATTGTGTTGATCTACATATATCTCCATTTTGTGCTCAATATTTCTCGCCATTGATCACACTTTTGTCCCTCCTTTACTACATGACCTCACTCCTCTACTACTCTTACTCATCCATCTACTCTTCTCTTGTGACATCAGTGATAAAAAATTGGTGCTACTACTTGACCTTAGCATTGACTAATCCAAGCTACTATGTGGATCAAACTTTTCTCCCCTTGGCATGTTGACATCAATGACAATGTATTATATAAGCTCATGTTGATTCAACTGTGATCTCCCTAACATGTTGAAATAAATGACAACATGTTTTCCAATATCCATCTTATAGTATTTCCCACTCATTGGAACATGGTTGACTTAACGCATTAGATATGGGTCTCAAATATTAATTAATAAGGACTTACTTATATATTTTCAAAACAATCACCTCCTTCTATCACATCTTACCCAAAGACTCGGTATAGAATGTATGCTTCTATTTTTTTAAACACATAACAAGATAGTGACTACAACTTATAATAGATTAATTAGCTATCTAGTAAGGATATAAATCTTGATGGATATTTTTTCCCCTTATGGGACTCATATATCAAATCCTTACAAAACTCCTTCATGGTTCTACTCAACTAAGTAAATAAATTGATATGGCCCCATAATTAATCTAAGGGATGTGTTTTAAAGATTGGATACATTGCTCTTGCTTGGGAAAATTGTCTTATCTCTACACCATGTTTGGGAAAAAATATTTGGAAGCAAAATTTTTTTATAAGTCCAAACTATTCATGTGGCTTGTATTACGTAAAAAATCCCCCACCTTGGACATACTTTAGAATACTTGTTTCCATGGAACGGGTAAATTTTACCTCTACTGCATGGACGCTAAGACAAACTCCCATCCAATCCTTCACTATATTTTCTCTAAAGAATTTTTTAAGGTAAACCAAAGTAATATTGGGGTCTCTTTTGTATGGGAAGGTGCTTTTATTGAAGAGTCTCTACATTCTTAAATGAGCACCTACTGTCAAAAAAATTCAAGGCTCTTCCTCTCACAATTACTTGAGACATTTGGATTGCCCATAATCATTCCATTTTTTAGAGTCAACCACATTGTCCACAAAGTATCTCCGTACAAATCCTTTCCATTATGGAAGCTTATCCTCATTCAACATAGAAGGATACCTCCAGCACTCATAAATGTTCATATATGATATATTTCCCTTGGTCTTATTTTGATCGAGTAGCCCAAGGTGACCCTTCTTTGGAAGGGACAAGGGGAATAATATACCTTTCATATTACCGCCATATTTCCTTCTCAACTGGGTGGAATCAACCATAAACAATTTTTCCAAACTTGTGGCTTTAAAGTGTCTATTAATACTTGCTACGAAAAGGGAACGTTCTAAGCTTCATATCTATAAAGACTCTCAATTAGTTATCAACTGGTGAATTGGATTTTATATCAAAATTATATCAACTCGTGAATTGGATTTTATATCAAAATTGGATTTGTCAATTTGGGTTATCGCAGGTGGATGGGAGGAAGGAATGGAATCCAACCCACCCAGGTTCAATTCCCGAAAGTGACGTGACATATGTCGATAGTATTGACAATATATGTATATTCTTCATATGGAACATACATCGTGAGAAAGGAATAGACTCCAACCAACCCAGGTTTAATTCCCACAAGTGACATTACAGATGTTTACAAATCAACTATATATATATATATATATATATATATATATATATATATATATATATATATATATATATATATATATATATATATATATCTTCTTTCCTTGATGCCTAATTATATGAATACAAATGTTAACTAATATATTTCAATACTAACTTCATATATAACTTTATAGTGAGAAGGACATAAATAAAATATTTCATTGTCAACTATGTATATATTATATAAAATAATTGAAAACATAAAATTAATTATGATTAAAAAAAATTGTTGGCATCTTGCTCAAAATGAAATAGGTGTGTAATGCATTCTATGTACAACATGGAGTTTATATATGTATAACTATCTTAGATCCATCTTATCCAGGATCTATCAATCGTTGAAAGGGATCAAATTTTTCAAAGTGCAAACCTTTCTTCAAGTTTTGCACTCTAAAAGAGCTTTACACCTTGAGAAACCTCTTAAGTTTTGCACTCTAAAAATAAAAATAAAACATTTACTAAATAAAAAGAAATATTAACTATAATTTAAAAAACAAAATTAAATAAGCTTATTTGATTAGTTCTTTTTTTTTTGTAACTAAGGAAAAGATTAGATTAACACAATTGTGAACACTTTTCGGTAAACTTTTATAGGTTATACATATTTCGTTATTGTCCATAACCTTACATTAAAGAATAATAAAATAAAACATACACTAAAAATTAAAAAATATTAATAAAAAAATACTTTCAAATACAACCATAAATAAAATATTTCCATATCCACCTCAAATAACATAATTTTACATCAAGTTTATGTATAGAGAGATAAAGTAATTAGAAGTAAACAAATTCTAAATTCATCTAGAATTGTTTATCCTTTTTAGTATGAGGGAGATTTTTCTTCTTTTTTATATGCATGATATGTTTAATTCCTTCATTATTCAATACGGAGTTGACACATGGCATTTAAAATAATATTTTTTGTGTTGAGAGCCACTTGTCCCATCACGTTACATTTAATAATTATAACCACAATAATATAAATTAAATGCAAGTAAATATCGATAGCCATCAAAACACTTACTTCATTATACATTGGCACATTGCCAAAATTATTTAAAAAAAAAAAAACTAAATTATAATTTTATGTTAAAAATTTATTGTTATTAATAATTATAAAAAGAATTGTCCATGGGGTCTTGAATAGATGGTGATAGGATACTCTGTTAAGTCACTCCATGATGTGAAGTCATCGGTTCAATTCCCCGCCCCAATCAGTGTGATATATTGGACATAATGAAGATGTAGTCATACAAATCTTATAAAAAATATATATTATAGAAAGAATTAGCATATGAGTTAAACATATATATATTTAGAAAAACATGGAACATGATTCTTAACCATAGATATTCAGCCTTGTTGGATTTTCACACTCACCTCATGGGATTCGATCGTGTGGACTAACCACCACTTTGTGATCCACCTAGGACCATTCGAAAAAAAAAGGTAATGATAATGGTTTTGAAATTTATTAAAGCCTACAGGTTTTGGTGTAAAAGAAAACTTGCACATGGTATCAGAGTCTTGGCCTAGTTTCGATTCCCCAATTTACGTTTGAGGGGGTTTTGGATTTTGGCATTGTCTAAACATGATACGCTTTGGAGTTTTTAGTTGGAATTTAATTATTATTTTTTGGTCAAACCTTAATTTTTGTTGTTTAAAATGGTTTTTTCACTACATATATGGATTCAACACCCTGAAAAACCCTTGGGGCACTCGAATTTTGGAGACTTTACAACTAAAACTTGAGATTCCAAGAAATCCCTACTAGATTCTGGGCAAATTAGACTAAAAAATATGTCGAAAAACCCTCCAAAATGGAGAACAAATAGACTACGACATTGAATTTTCACACTCACCCAGTTGGCAATTGATCAGGTGGATTAACCGCTAATTTGGGATCCACCTTGGGACCACTAAAAAAAGAAATGATAAAGGTTTGAAAGTTTACTAAAGCGGCCTCTACGAGCCCACTTTACCATTAAGATTCTTAATCTATAAATAGGCTTCATCACAATACCATAGCTCACTAATACCACATGCCAAAAAAACCATAACTCATGATCACAAGACATATTCATATAGAATTTATTTTTAATTAATCACTTTATTTAAAAGGGCAAAAGAGCATGACTACTTTTGAGATAAATCTCAACCTTTGACTTACGACTACTACTAAAACTATTCTAGAATATTCCATGGAGTTTAATCTCTATCATGCATGTAATAACTATTAATAATTAAATTAAAATTTTGGAAGCCCAATTCAAAAAAAGACATGACTATAAGCATAATAAAATAATACTTACATTAACAAATTAAAAAATAGTATTAACAAACAAATCTTTTCACAAAGAAAATATTTCAATGTCTACCTTGATTTTACATTAATTTAATTTCTAATTTAATTTATAATTGTTATATTGTAATTTTTCTATTAATAAAATTTGAACAATTTCATTTAAAAAATCATAATATGAAGATCATATTAATATAAATTTATTGTAATTTTGTTTTTATTAATAAAATTTAAACCTTTAAAAAAAAATCATAATATGCATATCACATTAAAAGAAATTTAATAATGATGATTCATATTAATAACCATAATATTTTAGAACTTCATATTTAAATTTAATTAATTAACACACATATATATGTATCCATTTTACCATATAAAATAAAATAATAATGATTCATATTCATAACTATGATATTCCATAATTTCATATTTAAATTTAATTAATAAATATAGAAGAATTCAATATTTCCAATAAAATCTTCTTCTGAATTATATATATATATATATATATATATATATATATATATATATATATATATATATATATATATATATATAATAAAATTAGAAATAAAAATATTTGCATATATAGAAATGTGAAATTTATATTATATAGTATGATTAAGAACTAGCATAGATCAATCTTAACTCAAGATCTACCAAGCACTAGCATAGATCAATCTATCGCAAGAACCGAGAGTAATCAAATCCCAAAAATTTCTTCTAAGTTTTGCACTTAAAAAGAGGTTTGCATTTTAAGAGATTTGATTACTCTAGGTGCTTAAAAGATCCTCAGTTATGATGGATCTATGTTGGTGTATTACAACCTAGTATAAAGGGAGTATGCAATTCCTTTTGTATTGAAGTAATTTAAAAATATATATATATTAATTAATAACAAAAAACATTTAGCATAATTCATAAATAAAATACTTCAATGTCAGTATTAAATAACATAATTTTATATCAACTTTATAGTAAGAAAGAAAAAAAAAATTCCAAGAAAACAAAATCCACCAAGAACACCCTAACATCATGATGATTCAAGAAACAAAATGTTATTTTGAGTCTTTGAACAAGATTTTAAAGAATGTCTGAAGAAATTGTGATTATCTAGCCTAGGATTCCCAAGGACCATTAGGAGGTATTACTATTGCATTGAACCTTTCATCGGTCACTCTTTAGGATTCATTTTTGTTGGACATTGGGTTCAACGCTCCCCGTGAGTTTCGTGACATGGACTGACCGCCTCTTGTGGATCCTAAATTTGGCGATTGTAGCGGAGACTAACGCCTGCGGGTTTTGGTCTAGCGGCAATCGTGATTCCAACAATTGGTATTAGAGCGACAGGTCTCGAGTTTGAAACTCACCCGGCTCGTGTTGGGGGGAGATTGTTAGACATTGGGTTCAACGCTCCCTGTGTCTTTTGCGACATGGACTAACCGCCTCTCATGGATCCTGACTCTGGCGATTGTAGCAGAGACTAACGCTTGCGGGTTTTGGTCTAACGAAAATCGTGATTCCAACACTTTTCACTGCCAAGAATCATAACTGCTAACATTCTACCCATTATTTCATCGAATTCAAGTTTCAAAACCAATGTTTATGGTCCTAGTATTCCTGCTGATAAAAATCTATTCCTTCAAAACCTCCCTAGAGTATCAAAGCTTATAGGGAAAAACATTTGGATTGGGGATTTTAACATGATGAAAAATATCAATGAAAATAAAGGTGGGATTCATAGACTCAATGAATAAATCCCCCTCTTTGTGGAATTTATCAATAACTCCAAAATTATAGATTTGAGCACACACAATGGATTATGCACCTGAAATAATAAATAAGGAGGCACATCTCAAATAGATTCAAGACTCAAGAGATTTCTCATAGTAGAGTCTCTCTATATTTCAGGCACCAACTTTAAGGCTAATATTCTCTCTTGCCATGGTTTAGATCATTATCCCATAAAAACCTTGATGGATTGGATCAATAGTCTCGTGAATAGACCCTTCAAATTCAAGGTTTTTTAGTTACGTCATCCTAATTTTCACTCTAATGTAGAAAAATTGTGGAAAGAATTAGATCGTTGATCTGAAATTGGAGGATAACTTCTCCTTCCTAAAAAATGATCGTCCTTTGACGCTTTGTAAGTAAAAATGGCTCTTATTATATTAAAAATGTATATGGTCTCTTCAAGTATAATGAGTTAGTTCATGTGAACTTTAAGCAAGAAACATATCATCATTTAACTCATAAAGGAAAACATGAGGAGAGACAACACATAATTTGGTGATAGAGTTCACCCCTCTTGGGTTAAATCTCTGGGCCTGCTAACACATCTAGACGGCTCCATAGATTTTAGTGATAATGAGTACATAAAATGTGTGGATAAAATGAGTGACTTTTTTCCCCTTCAAAGAAACATTTTCCCGCAAAGAACTCCCACTTTGAAAAGCATGACAACCGACAGCTAGTAATGAAACATTCAACAAGAAAAGGGATCTCACATCAAGACCTTGTACTCCATATGAAAATAAGCATACATATACAATAATTCCACATTGAAGTACTAAAATAGATCTTTCCTTAAAAATACATAATGAGAAAAGACAACATGAGTTGCATCGTAGATGTCACAGCTGTTGCAGATAACATATGAAGGCTGGAAAACCCCTACAAGGTCCTCTCCATGCTAAAAAATGAATTCAACCCATTGATTGATTATAATGCCCTTAGACTCAAACATGCAAAAAATTATCTTCAAAAGTGCTCCAAGCAGTGAACATAGGCTTCCATTAGATTTAGAATGTACAAAAACCCCTATCTGGGCTTTTCTGGGGCTCAAAAAGGCCAAAAAATCATCAAGTTATGGCTTCCCCGAGTTTCTCATGTTATTTGTCCTCCAAATTAGATCCACCTGCAAACTGAACAATAAATCCACCCTTTAATCCACTCAGGAGGCGACAAATTCTCCCGCAATAGGTGTAAATATACGCTTCGTTTAAATTCCCATTAACCCTTATGTGTTAAACCAAGGCCACATGGGTGCACCATAAGGTTGAGGGTTGGGCCAACAATCTGCCCCCACTAGCCTTGGCGCCTTTTTCTTCAAGCTTGGGTCTCATGGAGGTGATGTGGTCGGGGGCCTGAGCTAACCGCCTACCCCGTCACACTATCTATCCACTATTTTTGTTATGGTTTTGCACCATCAATTTGGCCGGGGGCCCGGGCTAACCGCCCGCCCCCGCCACCGAAGCCCTCTATCTCTTTATCGGGATCACATGAGCTGCAATGGGACCTGGGGATAGGGCATACAGCCCGCCCCACTCTCCCAAGTGCCTTTCCCTTGTGCTATCGGTCCAATGGACTTCCAACATGACTGGGGGTTGGGTATGGTCCCTAATCCTTCCTCCACCAAGCGCTCTTGTGGGTGGTTAATATGCCTAAGGGCTAGGCCCCTTACTCCCACCCGCTCGTTGCTCCATTCGCCTCCATCATGGACGTGTGGAGATACTTGTTCCCCTCTCCCAAAATGTGCCCAAATAAAACTTAAATATAAGTGGTTTCCTTATCAGTTAAGACCCATTGTGTAGAACAATTGGTAAGGCTGATACTTTGTAAGTGGCAGGTCAACCGTTCGAACCCTACCAAGGCTATCGAGCCCTTAACAAAAATTTTAGCCAATGTGGAGGCACCACGTGGAAGCCTCCCATTGGGCCACCAAACCATAATCTGAACAATGAGATTCGACCACCTCACCCTGTATAATATTGACACATGGCGAGTTGTGATTGGTCTAGTGTGCCCAGTTGGACTGCCTAGTCACCAGCTGATCTGAATGGAAATATTATTGTTTGTTGTGCTAAGATCCAATTCGGATTATAAACAAATTTCTTGATAATTATGATGTAAATTGAAGTTTTTCATGAGTTTTTATGTGTTTTTATGCGAATTTCATGAGAAAATTAACATAAACAAAACATTGAACAAAAGCATATAACATACATGAACATCACCATAAAACAGTAACACAACAGCACACGATGAAGGAGTTCACCCCGCCTAGGCTACATCTCCTTGGTCTAGCTTCCAATGGCTTGGCCCTCTTCTATAATGCTCAAAAGTGTGATTATATATGTTTACAATGCTCAAACAGCTCTAAAACTTGTATCAGCTCCAGAATACCAAAAAATTCCTATGTAGCCTCTTTTTGCCTCGAATTTGGTAAAAACCTAACGTAGTTATAACTTCCCCAAGTTTATGCACTATATGCTCCACATTTTCCCCAAAATCTTACACCATCCTAGAAATCCGCCTGGAATCCAGCTTACTAAGTGCCAATTTGCCCAAAAATTGGGCGAAATTGTCGGCGCTCCAATTTTCCCAATAATACTTAGAAATTGGATTTCAAACCATATTAGATATGGTTAATAAAATTTTATATAAAAAAAAAACCCACGTGATTGGGCTAACAACTAGACTTGGCATTAATTGTGGGCACATGTCGGTAGTTGGCAGAGTTTGCAGGTGCGATTACGTTTAAAGATCGTTGGGGGGGAGGGGGGGCACGGGGCTAACCTTTCGCCCATGGTCCTGCCTCCGATGGTGACCAAGGCTGGGGCTAAACCCTGACCCCCTCCCCCCATTGCACAATATACATGACATTAAAACCAAAGGGAAATCACTATATATCAAGGAACAAATGAATGGCACAATGGTAGAGGGTTGGTGCTCGGTCTTGGAGGCCACGTGGCAGCTTGTGGTTGGCCACCAAATCCACCAATTAAAACGCACCATTTCAAACCAGTAACAAAGTGCCACTTGGAACTATCCCATGTGCTGAAGACAAACCATTGACCAAGTCAACCTGCACAATCACCCTGCCACGTAGGCATGCCTAGTCAGTTGTACGTACTACTGACTGTATTGTCCTGCATTTTTGTTTTTTAATTTGCATGTTTGACAAAGTGGACAGAACATGTTTCTGGGAGCATACGGTTTCGGTTTTCCGCGAAACGAGTTGCACCGGATTCAAAATGACAATATATATGCATTAATTCAAGTTCCACACCATTTTGATAAATTTCATTTTTTAGCATAATTTTGAGCACCTGATCAGCAGCCCAGTCAGCCCCCCTGCAAAAACTTCAAAACACTGTAACTTTGTCATACAACATCGGATTGAGGCAATTCAAGTGTCATTCGAATCAAAACGATAAACACTACGACTTGACATTGGTTTTGATATATTATTGTCATTTTCATATTTGATAAAAAGTTTAATCTTCGGATCATACCTCCCCACTAGGAACTTTTGGACTCCAAAATTTTAGCTTCTCCTAGTAAAACAAATGAGGCAAAAACTCAAAACTTTCCAAATCTATGCCTTCAATATCTAATCAAGGTATTCCATCTATCCTCTATGTGAATACCTTACCTTCATGTCAAGAATCGATCCATAACTCTTAAAACCATGTCGGAACAAAAACATTGATGAATGGAATCTGAACATTCCCTCCAAACCCATCTTTCATTGCTCAAACAACTTCATCTTGAAGTTCCATTGTTGAAGACAAACTTGACTTTTCATCTTGTAAATTAGAAGCAATTCAATGCTTTCCATGCATTAATTCAAAACTTGCTTTATTGTCCTCAAACTGTGCTTGTACACAAAAGTACTATGGTTGCAATATGTAATATCCTGAAATGGAGATCAACAGCTTTTTCAGTGCTGAAATGTTCCTTTGTCGGAAATATGAACAAGGCTATGTCAAAGATTGACTGAGAGGGCTTTTACCAGTTATTTCACCTCTAAAGAGAGGATGAGAACCGGAGGCTATCTGGCCCTTCCTCAGACTCTGCCTATAGCTATGCAAATATTTCTTCCTCAGGAATATCTTGCTCAAGGGAATGAGCTACAGCAATATGCAAAACATAAGCATGAAGAGTAACTTGCTCAAAATTCAGAAAATGCCGACGAACTCATAGCCATTTCATTATAACAATAGCAGTTGCAAATGTATACAAAATCTTGAGGGAAATGATGCTCAAGGTGAACAATACCAATCCTCAAGGCATAAGTACAAGAGAACACTGCTACACATGTGAATCCTAGCTATGACTGCGCAGTCATATGGAGACACTGCAACATGTAAAATGATAATAAAATGATATTACAGTAATGGATCAAGAAATGAGGGGGAGCATGTTCTCAACCCATGAAAACACTACTATAACACTAACACACAATCCTTAGAAGGATTGGTTGTAATACATGTGCAAAATATGAAAATACAATAATGCCAGAGTTGCTGGGTAGCTGCAACAACTCAAAATATACAATAGAAGGAGGAGAATCAATATGGCTTGCAAACTGAAACAACCTCCTCCAATGGATTCCTTAAGTGCAAGGCTGATCTCGGCATAAGAAATCTCTTCCTCCAAAATGATAGAGAAAACCCCCACTGCAAACAAACTCTGAGATAATGCAGTCTATGGAAGGGATTGTGTTGATGAAGGTGGGAGAAGCTTGCCCCCTGCCAAAATATGCAAATCAGCTCTAGAAACCCTCCTTGCTGAACCTCCCAAAGAATAGGAACTCCTTCCTATGAAAAATGATACAAGGAATGGTGTTGTGGAATATCCTCCATATAAACACCTGCAACACAACCCAGTGACTGCATTGTAGATGAAGAAGTGGCTATGGCCAAGTTCCTGAATATGGAGAAATGAAGAGCAATCCTCCTTGAGCTACTCAAGAGAGGAGAGGAACTCCTAAATAGGAATCCCTCGTGCCAAAGGCACTGCAATTCAGTTGAACAATTGGAGATAGCAAATAGACTCAAAGTCCAAATCTTCAATAATAATCTCTATGGCTGCCTCATCCTCCTTATATGAAAAATGATGCCTCTATGGCATGGAACCCACCCAATTAGGGTTTCTTTCTCAAGGAATCTTCTTCCCTCTCTAACTGCGATGTCTTCCCAAGCAAGCTACACCCTCTTGTGTTGCATTGTTGACTTGGTCAACATGGCCTCATCCTCATGTGTTTGCCCCCTTTTCACACTAGGAGGTGAAAAAATGGCTACTCCATGGATCCCTTCTCACTTCATGTGGAATTTTATTTATGCAAATGGGTCTCCTTACCTATTTTATTTATCTACTAAATAATATGAGCAAAAATTAATGTTCCAATTTATTTGCAAAAATTTGGAACATTACAGTCCTCCCCTCCCAAAGATTGCTTGCCCTCAAGCAAGTGAAAGGATAGACTGTGTCTTCTTCTCCTCTGCCTGTAGCATCCCTGTATGATGATCTCCTCCAAGTGCAGTGATGTTATCTCATCAATCTAGTCCTCCACAATGCTCCTCCCTGGCATGCAAATAGTTGTCAAGCCATCACCTTGTAAGGTATAATGCTCAAGAGGATAGCAAGTGGTGTCTAGAGGTCCCATCTTGAGGAATGGAGTCTGAAATCTAATGGTAATTGTCTCCCCATATGGTCCATCCATCCCCAAGCTATGTGCCATGCAAATTGAGTTACCTCCCAACAAGGCAACTCAGGAAAACTGTCATCCACCTTTGGCTCCGGCAAAGAAGGTGGGCTGATAATATGCATCTGGTAGACCATATAGTCTACCCCACACTGTCCATATCTCCACTTAAGATAAGTGTAGAGTGTTTGTTGATCCTGGGTTGCAATAAGGTTGCCATCAAGTGGCAAGAAGAAGGCTGGACCTCCCAAGGTATCTCCCCCAACGCTACAAAACATGCTGGCCCAAACATCTCCATATGTGATGAGTCGGGAATCATCTTCATATGGTCTCATACCCCTCATATGGCTCACCCCATAATAAAACATTGTTGTTGTTGTAGTGGCCACACCATTTCTCATGTTCCCATCAGAACAAGTAATGTAAAAGATGTGAGAGACTCCTCTCTCAGTGGACACATCCATCCTATGTGTCTCCTCCTCAACCCTGCTCCTCATAAAGGCATGAACAATAGAATCATAGAGAGAAAATAGGAGCATCATGCTTGCTGCCATGTGTAACAAATGAGAAGGACAATGGTCCCTCAAGTGGAACCAGCGCAGCTTAGTGCTCCACTGCCATAGAGACTGATAAAAATTGTGGTTGCTCAACCACCGGTGTGTTGCATCAATCTCCTCACAAGCTTGGGGAAGGTAAATGATACCTACTGAAAACTGAGCATGCCCATCATGATCTCTATCCTCCCCAAGTCCTCCAAGATAATGGCCACTAGTCATGCTTATGGCCCCTACTAAACCATGAGGTCTAGCAAAATGTATGCTCCTCCTTGGAGCATTCTCCTGCATGTGTATAGTTAAGGGATGCATACATATATCATACAAATGATCATGTGAAAAACAATGTGCACCCTTACCATGCTCTTTGCTCATATCAATTGAGGGACTCATAAATGAATCTCCTCTCATCCATACAGGAAAAAGGGGTGGTTGTGTTGATTCCCCCATCTCCATATGGCTGGTGCATCTTCTCCTATGTTGATCATCAGATGTCCTGCAGGTGAAAGAATCATAGGGATATCCCACCAATAGCCGAGAGTTCCAATGCAAATATGTCCTCCATAATGACAGTGCTGGTAGTTCCTCATGAAGAACATTTGTCATATGGTTGTCCTCCTCCTTGACATCTTCTATGCCCAAGTAACAAATTGGAAGGTTGCTATCCTTCCTAGGTTGCTTCTGCCACAGCGCAAAATCTGCAATGAGAGTAGGTGTAGATGAGGTTGAGGAATTGTATCCCTCCTCCATGAATTCAACCAAGACTCCCACTGTTGTCTCAAGCTCTCCCAAGGTTCCCACCTCTGTGGAATCAATGAGTGGTGCCTCCAAGTGTGAAGCAACCATCCTCCTCTGCTGAACTACTGGCCCCTTGGGTGAAATGCCTCCATGTGGTGAGACATATCCATCAAGAGGACTGATCATATGGATGAACACTCATGTCCATGCCCCGACTGCACAATTCAGCCTCCCTCCTTGGTGCAATAACCTCCAGAATTGGATATGGGTGAGTACTCCTCAACTCATGCTACTGGTTCTTCTCCCCATCTCCTCCTTGTGACCCCATGGTTTCACACCTCTTTGATAATGGCACATGAATTGTGCCTTGATCTCCACACATGAGATCTTGGGGATCTTTCTGCAAAATGTCCCCATGTAATGAGACATCATTATCAAGAGATGACTGAATAGATGAATGGAGATAACCCTCCATGCTTCCATTGCGCAATCCAATCACCTCCTCAGGTGCATCAACCTCCATAGATGAATAGGGATGTGTACTCCTCATCTCATGATGATGGGCCTTCTCCCTAATTCCTCCTTGTGTCTCCAAGGTTCCACACCTCCTCAATAATGGCACAGGTAAAACATGAGATGTGCCTTGATGTCCATACATGAGATCCTGGGGGCTTCCTTGCAAATTTGCAAGCATCCCTCTATGTGGAGCAAGAGCTCCTATTCCCTCTGCATGAGGTGCTAGATCAACTCTAGATCTAACAGCGTTGTTTCCCTCAATATCTGCAACATGAGTGGGAAACCTCTCAATGATTGGATCCCCCTTTGGAAAAGAGATCCCCATGCTCCCTTTCTCCAAGATGTGAGATTAAAGTTCCTTCTCCAGCAAGTTTTGGCTCAGATTTTTGGCCTCCTCCATTGTTTCCTAAAGAGGCATTGCATTTTCATGCAAGGGTTTTGTTTTATCTTCTTTGTGCAAACCCATCATGTGTGTCTCAAGAATCCTCCCATCAAATCTCTTCACTAAGGCCTTAGTGAAATTTACATAAGATGCAATGTCATTGTTCTTCAAAGAAAAGGATTCAAAGATCCACCAAGCATAGGCCTTACCTCTCATATGCAGCGCTGCAACTCTGGTAGCTTGATTTTCCGGAATTTGGTGCTGCTGCAAAAAGGTGTCCAATTCCTCCACCCAAGCTTTGGCTGAACCGGCAAATGAACCATCAAAATGTGATAGATAAGATCTACCATGCTGCATTTCCTCTTTGGTCACTTCTTCTTCTTCTTCCACCTCCCTTATGGTGCTGCTGGGACTATGACTGCGCTGACCCTCATAGTGTGTGGCTGAATGCTCACACCCACTAGGTAAAAATCTAGAGTTTGATTTAGGATCAAACCCTCTTGGGGATTCTTCATCTGTTTCCCCCCTAATCTCCTTTATATCTTCATAAATACTCTGTGCAGATTTAGGAAGAAGCATTGTACGCTTATCCCCTTTTCCTCCATCAGAAAATGGAGTCTTCTTCCTGCTCAAAAATTTGTCTCCTTCTTTATGAGAATAGGAAGTGCAAGGTCCTTCATTATCTCTTTCTTCTTTCTCCTCAACCTCCTTGGAGAGGTTCTTTCAGGATCTAAAAACTGATGAGAACAAGCTCATCCTCTTCATCATCTTGATTCCTTCTTTCTTGGGCTTGGAGGTCACAGGCTGAGCCAAGAAAGATGCTCTGATACAACTGTAATATCTCGAAATGGAAATTAGCAGCTTTTCAGCGCTGAAATGTTCCTTTGTCGGAAATATGAACAAGGCTATGTCAGAGATTGACTGAGAGGGCTTTTACCAGTTATTTAACCTCTAAAGAGAGGATGAGAACCGAAGGCTATCTGTCCCTTCCTTGGACTCTGCCTATAGCTATGCGAATATTTCTTCCTCGGGAAGATCTTCCTCAAGGGAATGAGCTACAGCAATATGAAAAACATAAGCATGAAGAGTAACTTGCTCAAACTTCAGAAAATGTCGGAGAACTCATAGCCATCTCATTATAACAATAGCAACTGCAAATGTATACAAAATCTTGAGGGAAATGATGCTCAAGGTTAACAATACCAATCCTCAAGGCATAAGTACAACAAAACACTGATACACATGTGAATCCTAGCTATGACTGTGCAGTCATATGGAGACACTGCAACATGTAAAATGATAATAAAATGATATTACAATAATGGCTCAAGAAATGAGGGGGAGCATGCTCTCAACCCCTGAAAACATTACTATAACACTAATACACAATCCTTAGAAGGTTGGTTGTAATACATGTGCAAAATATGAAAATACAATAATGTCGGAGTTGTTGCAGAACTCAAAATATACAATAGAAGGAGGAGAATGAATATGGCCTGCAAACTGAAACAACCTCCTCCAATGGATTCCTTAAGTGCAAGGCTGATCCCAGCACAAGAAATCTCTTCCTCCAAAATGATGGAGCAAACCCCCACTGCAAACAAACTCTGAGATAACACAGTCTATGGAAGGGACTGCGCTGATGAAGGTGGGATAAGCTTGGCATCCTGCCAAAATATGCAAATCAGCTCTAGAAACCCTCCTTGCTGACCCTCCCAAAGAATAGGAACTCCTTCCTATGAGAAATGATACAAGGAATGGTGTTGTGGAATCTCCTCCACAGCAACACCTGCAACACAACCTAGTGACTGCATTGTAGATGAATAAGTGGCTATGGCCAAATGCCTGAATATGGAGAAATGAAGAGCAATCCTCCTTGAGCTACTCAAGAGAGGAGAGGAACTCCTAAACAGGAATCCCTCGTGCCAAAGGCACTGCAATTCAGCTGAACAGCTGGAGATTGCAAATAGACTCAAAGTCCAAATCTTCAATAATAATCTCTATGGCTTCCTCATCCTCCTTATATGCAAAATGATGCCTCTATGCCATGGACCCCACCCAATTAGGGTTTCTTTCTCAAGGAATCTTCTTCCCTCTCTAACTGTGTTGTCTTCCCAAGCAAGCTACACCCTCTTGTGCTGCGCTGTTGACTTGGTCAACATGGCCTCATCCTCATGTGTTTGCCCCCTTTTCACACTAGGAGGTGCAAAAATGGCTACTCCATGGATCCATTCTCACTTCATGTGGAATTTTATTCATGCAAATGGGTCTCCTTACCTATTTTATTTATCTGCTAGATAATATGAGCAAAAATTAATGTTCCAATTTATTTGCAAAAATTTGGAACATTACATAATTCAATGACATAATTGGCTTTGTCCACAAAAACATATTCATTTCTTGTACAATATTTATCAAATATTTCATTCACCACAAACTTCATCTTAAACACTTGTATCGATAAGTACATTACGCAATTATAGACATATTGGACGAAAAACAATGTTCATCCCAAAATTACTCAAACAATTAGACTCATAAACAAGTCAACATAACATGAAATGTCAATTAAAAACACACTTGCTGCAAATAGTGATTATTCTTGTTTCACTTTACGAAGAACCTAAAAACAGGTAATGAACAAAAAGTATTTACAATTTACAAAGCAACAAACTATACAAACATTCTACCCAATCTTTGCCTCTCCTAGGCTTATGGGTTCTTTTTTTGCATCTATTTTACTTTGAAGTTTTCCTTAGGAACTATGCCAATATCCTCTTTGCCACCTGTTTCTTTCCTTGCATTGGTTTGCATAACCTCTTTATCCTTTTTGGAACGATGTTCTGGATGAATTTTCCAACACCTTTCATTCCCATGCCCATTCATGTTACAACGGGTACAAAAATACTTACGCTTGCCCATTGACAATGAAGTCTTCAAACTTCAGGGAGGTTCTCCATGCTTCATTCCAATAATTTGTTCCATTATTTTGACCACCACTTTTTGTTGCTCACAATCAGCCACACAGTGGTCAACTGCATCACAAAAAGGGAAAGTATACATGTCCCACAAATAATCAAAATTACTAACATTTGGAAAAATCCCATGACATTTATACATGTCCCTTATGCTGCAACTATGATGACGTGGACTGGATTAAGACATGCAAATTCCTTTGAAGCATTCATCTCTCTTGGGAGATAAATTTCCATTATTACTACCATATTGGTGTGACATATAATCATTTGATGATTTATTTTCCTAAAATAGTTTATAAAACTCTCTAAACTCTTTATGACCATATCCCAATTCTTGATATCTTCGTCTCTCTTTCACTATGATAGGATTAATGATTCCTTGGCCATTTATTCAAAGGCCTTCTCCTTCATAACTCATCCCAACTAGCATCTTCATACCAATTCCTTTAGTATGTTATTCAAAGAATGCAAAAGATGTGTTATTAACATAAACTGAAGGATTTGAACTAGAGATGTTGATTACCTCCTTGGATTTGCCACCCATATTTTCTGCTTCAGATGTCGATGACGAATTTAAATATGACTCAAGCCATCCACTTTTACCACCATGCACATAGTGAGAATCTTAGAGATGCTGAAAAAACTGACAAGCATCATTCTCCACATAGGGTACATAAACTATTTTTGGACCATGCCCACATATTGGCTTCACTTTGGAGGTATTATTCTCTTCTTTTGGAGTGGAACTTTCACCAACTTGTTCCTCAAGCACATGTTGCAACTGAAGGTGCATGTACCTCTTCTGCTCTTCAACAACTTCAAACATTCTCCTCAATTCAACATTCTCAATTCAAAGAGACAATTTCAACTCCCCTAGCTCTTGGAGTTGTAGCTTCTTGCTCATGCCTGCAACTTGGTCAGAACTAGCTCTGATACCAACTTCTCCTTCCTAAAAAATGGTCGTCCTCACATGCTTTGCAATTAAAAATGGGTCTTATTATATCAACAAGGTCTATGGTATCTTCAAGGATAATGAGTTAGTTTCATGTGAACTTTAAGCAAACAACATATAATAATTTAACTCATAAAGGCAAACATGAAGAGAGATAACACAAAATTTGGTGACGGAATTCATCCCTCCTAGGATACATCTTTGGGCCTGGAACACAGCTAGTCTGCTCCATAGATTTCAGTGATAAAGAGTATATAAATGTGTTGACAAAATGAGTGACTTGTTTCCCCTTCAAAGAAACATTATCCTGGAAAGAAATTTCACTCTAAAAAGCATGACAAGCTACAGTTAGCCATGAAGAAGTCAACAAGAAAAGGGCTCTCACATTAAGACTTGGTACTCCATCTGAAAATGAGCATACATGTACAACAATTCCACATTGAAGTACTAAAAGAGAGCTTTCGTTAAAAATACATAATGAGAAAAGACAACATGAGTTGCACCATAGATGTCACAGTTGTTGTAGATAACATATGAAGGTTGGAAAACCCCTACAAGGTCCTCTCCATACTCAAAATCCTTCAAAAATGACTTCACCCACTGATTGATCCCGACACCCTTAGACTCAAACCTAAAAAAGCATTTATTCAAAAGTGAAATCAGTGAATAGAGGCTTCCATTAGTTTCAAAATGTCCAAAAACCCCTATTTGGGCTCTTCTTGGGCTCAAAAAGGCCAAAAACTTATCAAGTTATGGCTTCCCCAAGTTTCTCTTGTTATTCGTCCTCCAAATTGGATCCACCTGCAAATTGAGCAACAAATACACCCTTTAATATGATCAGGAGGTGACAAATTTTTTCATAATATGTGCAAATTTGTGCTTCGTTTAAATGCCCAATAACCCTTATGCACTAAACCAGGTCTACATGGACGCACCATAAGGTCGTGGGCTAGCCCAACGGTCTGCCATGCCGGCCTTGGAGCATTTTTCTCTGGGTTCGGGTCTTGTGCCGATGATGTGGTTGGGGGTCGAATCTAACCGCCCGCCCCCACTGTGCGAGCCCTCCGCTACTCCACCAACAATTCTGCATCATCAATGTGGTCGAGGGTCGGGGCTAACCACTCGCCCCCGCCATCGGAGCCCTCCATCTCTTCACCAGGATCACATGAGTTACGATGGGACCTAGGGCTAGGGCCTATAGACCGCCCCCTCTACCAACTGCCTTTCCCTTGCATTATCAGTCCCATGGACTACCAACATGACTGGGGGCTAGGGCAAGTCCCCAAGCCCTCCTCCCTCCACCAAGCGCTTGTTAACGGTCCTCTAGGTGGTTAATATGACCAAGGGTTATGCCCCTTACTCTCGTCCACCCATTGCTCTGTTCGCCTTCGTCGTGGTCGTGTGGAGATACCCGTAACCAGGACTTGGGATTATTTCCTAGCCCCTCTTATTTCCATCGATGGTTATGGTCCTGTGGAGTAATACAACCGGGGTTCGAGGGTCATCATCTTGCCCCTCTCCCAAAACATGGCCAACTAAAACTTAAATACAAGTGGCACCCTTATGGGTTAAGACCCATCATGCAGGAGAGTTACTAAGGCCAAGAATTTATAAGTGGCAGGTCACTCGTTCGAACCCTTCTAAGGCCGCTGAGCCTTAACAAAAAATTTAGCCAATGTGGAGATGCCACGTGACGGCCTCTGATTGGGCCACGTGAAGGCCTCCCATTGGGCTACCAAACCATAATTCGACCAATGATATTTGACCACCTAACATTGTACAATCCTGACATGTGGTGAGATTTAGTTGGTCTCATGCGCCCAGTTGGCATGCTGACGCCATCATGACATCAACAGTACGGATTTCCCAGTTAGCCCACTTGCAAATTTTTTTGTTTTCGACCAAAAACTTTGGAACATCATAACTTTGTCATACAACATTGGATTGAGGCGATTCAAGTGTCATTGGAATTAGAATGATGAACACTATGAATTGACACTAGTTTTGAAACATTCTTGGCACTTTCATTTTTGAGCAAAAATTTGATCTTCGAATCAATCATATTCCTTGGACCTTATGTATTGCTTCCAACAGTGGTTAAAATTCTCAAAATGAAAATTAAGATCTAGGATATTGAATATTTTATTAACATCCACAAATAAAAGCTAAATATAGAACAAGAGAAGGTCACCATCCAACAAGCAATAATATCAAATGGAAGATCTGATGAATTGGTACATCAAGAAGCAATCACTCACCTCCAACTGGAGGAAAGATTGAAGTAAGAGGAACTCCTCTAAAGACAAAATTCCTGAGTATAATGGCTTAAGGAGGAAGTAAAAAATGCTAAATTCTTATACATATCCATGATCAACCACAGGAAAAGTAATATAATATCAAGCATCAAAACACCCAATCACCAAAAATTGGAAATCCATGATGCAATAACCCAGGAACTCATAAATCATTTCCAATCCAAACTCACAAAAATGGTTCCAGACGTAAGGTCTACCATTAGGAAAATAACATAGCACATTCCAAGACTTGTAACAAGGGAACAAGATGATCTCCTTTTGAAGGAAATCACCATGCAAGAAGTGGAAGGAGATATTATGGAAATTCCTAAATGCAAGTCCCTAAGCCTCGACGACTTTACCACCAATTTCTACAAGGCTTGCTGGAAAAATCTTGAGCATGATTTTTTCCAAGTAGTAGACGACTCTTGACGCTCCTCCTCTATCTTAATAACCCTTGATGCTACCTGTATATCTCTTATTCCTAAAAAATTGCATGTTGGTTCTCCTTCAAATTTCAAGCCTATATCCCTATGTAACTTTATCTATAAAATCATCTCCAAAGTTATCACAAACCAAATAAAACATATTGGCCCCTCACTTATCTATCATGAGAAAACTATTTATGTAGAAGGGAGACAAATTATGGACGACATAATATTATACCATGAACACATTCACTTGCTTAATTCCAATAAATGTTTATGTGTGATCATTAAACTTGATATGTTACAAGCATCTGACAAATTGAACTGGGAAATTATTTTTCATGTGCTCACTACTTTTGGGTTTGCAAAAAGATGGATTCATTTTTTTCTTACCCTCACTTCTAAAACTTTCTTCTCCATCCTAGTTAATGTGTCTCCCTCTCCCACTTTTGTCACCTTAATGGGAATTAGGTAGGGAGGCCCCATTTCCCATTACATATTTCTTCTCATGGAATAAAGGGTTGGGAAAATATAACAACTCATCCCTACAACTTGGCCAACTAAAAGGTCTTCCTATTAGTTCTTTTGATCTCTCTTCTTTGCACGAAAAATATGTGGATGCTACTCCTTTTTTTGGCATCCCCTCGTTTAAGGAAGCCACTACCGTTAAAAACATTCTTCAAGACTTCTCTGATGCTTTTGGAACCTCCATTAACATGGAAAAATCTCAAATCTTATTTTTTAACATCTCGCTAGCTTTCAAAATTCACATATCTTATTTGATTGGTTTTCAAAGGAGCTCTCTTCATTCCAAATAATTGGAAGCCCATTTAATTGGAAATACTCCCAGACAAAGGGTACGGGAAAACCTTCTCCTTAAATTTGAAGCGAAACTTTCTTATTGTACTTTCAAATTGCTTGATCTTACTCAAATATGTCCTTCAATCCCTCCCCACCTATCTTCTCTCAAAGAGCTTAAAACCCTCAAAGTTATCCTATATATATATATATATATATATATATATATATATATATATATATATATATATATATATATATATATATATATATATATATAAAGCCATCCCATATATATATATAGCGCAACCTCCTCTTGGGGGCATCAAAAGAGACCGAAAATGGGGTCTAGTTGCATGGGACAAAATTTGTCATCCAAAAAAGGAGTTCTTGGTCTCCATGATCTAAATATACTCAACAAAGCCTTAAGTGATAAAACCTGGTGGAGATGGATCAAAAATCCAAAGGCTTTAATGAGAAAAATGTGGAAAATTAAGTATGCCCCAATACCTAGGAATCTCAAATCGTCATAATGACAAGAAATATCAAGGATTCTCATATCTAAAATGTTGATTGGAAATAAAAACATCTTGTCTAGGAGCATAGTTTTTTTGAAATAAAAAATGGGAATAATGCATTATTTTGTGATTAATCGTGGCATTAGTGGCAAAAAATAGCTCAAAATGAACAACTCTACCTAACTAGGGACTTGTTGGGCCTTGTATATGCCCATGTTTTCATCATGAAATATCATTGTTTATACCCTAAAACACTAGGTTTTAGCCCGTTCCATACCCTAATTCCGTCACTTGCCGCCAAATACTCTCTATGGTTGATTATCATTAGTTTTCTTCACTTCTCTATGATTAAAGATGATTATGCCATGTTTTAATGATGATGGTTTTTCTAAGAACATTTATCATAGGGTTCCATTGCTGAAATCCTTCACAAACCAGTTAAGTATAGAAATGCTAAATTTAGGGCTTTGACACTTCCGACGTGATTATGGAGAAACCGAGAGAGGTTATTACCAGAAATGATGTTATAATACCTCTCCATAACTTGGATTCCACCCATCTCAATTATATGGGTCTCTAGAAGGATATTAGGCAATTTTTCCAAACCAACAATAAATTTTAAATTGCCAATTTCTACCTCAATTTCCGTGTAGCTGAAGGATGATGATGCAATTTTGGAACATGGGTTTTTGTCCCAGTATAGTATATTTATTACACCTAAAACAATTTTGCGGTTTGGGAGATATTCATATTTCTTTGAGGCTAATTTATGTAAAATTTAGAAATTCCAGATTTGTCAAAATTTCCCAAACAACCTTGTTTTGGTCATCAATGAACTCCTTTATTCCCTTTTTGTCCTCTTTGTGCCCTGAATCATTTCATATCCTAACCTAAGTTGTGAAAGTGCTTCCACAGGGCCTACTTCAGCTAAAGGAAAGCATGACTCCTGCATCAAAAGATGACTCTTGCACTGAAGATGACTTAAAGGAATCTATACTTAAGAAATGATTCAAAATTTGTACTTAGAATCACAGAAGATGGTCAACGCTTTGACATCATCGAGCTTTGAATTTGACGATCGATATTTCTTATGACTACTAGCTTTCCGCTTCCAAGATTGATTTCATTTTATCTCCATGATTCTGATGAAGACATTCCAGCTGACCAAGCTCTGCTCGATGGTTATTATGAAGAAAATTTTTGTATCAGTGCACATATACTCTATGCCAGGGATAGGAACAGTTATAGTTCAGTTATCCTATGTAGAGCGATAATGCTATTGTAAATGAATCACAGGATCTGAGTATCGGGTTTAGTTTCAAATTTTGCTATAAACAGACTTCATTACTATTTTGTGTATGTTAATTCTTCCTATAAAGGCTCATGTAGTATTACAAAGTAAGAATTCATGATTTTCGTTTCCATTTGCTATCAAGTCTGAGAGATTGTAAAGACTTTTTTGCTTCATAATAAAATCTCTATTTGGCGACTCATTGTGGTGTGTTATTGATTTGATTTAGAATCATTGTGAACTCATTCAGTCCTTGAATCTTATGCGTTGAGATTTATTTCCTGTAAGCTTCCAAGCTGACTCTGGGTGTGGAAAGGACCCAGCACAGTCTGAATCCAGCTTCTTGTAACTATATGCATAGGTATAATCTCTATGTGTGTTTCTATTTCATCAATTTGTTCCTATTTAAGATTGCTTCCTAAACAATTAATTTAGATTTCATTTCACTTTCATGTCAAACTCAATTATATTACTGCGTGTTGATGTTTGTTGATTCTAGTTAAATGAATGAATCTTGTTTTCAAAATTCGATTGAACAACCAAGTTTATAACACCTGATAATTTCACATCAATTGGTCTCAAGGATTGCATACAAGTCATTGTTTGTGTGCTTTTAACCTTTACAGAGCGCCACTTTGCTTCCGTATGTTTGGCACTTTAAGCATTCATTTATATATGCAGAGTATTCATATTGATGTCCTAGTCTATTAAACGCATTTCATCTCAATCATCTTCGAAACAGAGCAAAATAATCTATGTGTATGCTCGATTTATAGGATTAGACTGAACACGTTATCATATAAATGTGAACCTTTTTCTGCATTAGTAAACATAAGTAGAAACAGAGCATGGTCTAAATCTATATTACCTTGAGATTTCATCATATTTCTTCGGTGAATTCATAGCTTCTATAACATAATAGAGTTATGTTATTGCCACTGTAGAATAGAATCTTATGTTTCCAAGTTTGAGGATTAAATAGAAGTTTTCAATTTGCATAGTGTGATTCCAGTTTGGTTGATCAATTCCGTTACAATGTGACTTCGATTCCTTTTGTCATCAACGAGATATTCTGAGTTAATAAGAGCAGTGTGAGTATTGTAGATAGTCTAGTTTGATTAAGTGCCTATAGAATCTCAATTGTTTTGATCTATAGTCTTTGTAATTCAATGTTTGAGTGTCTTTTAAATTAGGAGTTCGGAGCTTAGATATATTATACAGTTGCCATTTAATTGAAATAGTTAAGGAGTGTTTCCAAGTGTGAATTTCGTATCTTCATTAGCAGTGTGAACAGTGTGGTTGAAATATAAGTTTCCAGTTTTAAGGTATTTTTTATTGAAACGAGTGGATACCTATAGCTTGATTTCCAAAAGAAAGTTTTTAGTACTGTGTGTGTAGGATTTTTTGGATTTTGAATCAGTTAATAATGCAGTGTGACTTGTTTTCATTAGAAAAGTAGAGTGTTGGTTTGTCCAAATTTTAATTAGATTGCTCGAGCTTAATCTTTAAGGGAGTGAAGAAATTAATTCATGTTGAATGCAAATCGAAACAGTAGCATAGTTTTTTTATTATATTCTTTTCATGTGTGTTCTAATAGCATTTCACAATTTTTTTTGCTTTTCATTTCTGAAAACAGAGTTAGGGTTTGATTGAATTCTGAAAAGTTTGATAATTGAGGTTGCTTATAAGATTGTCAAAAGATCAAATGGTGTGTGTGCAGATTAGTTAAATTTGAGAAATCAAAGTTTTTTAATTCTAGTCGACAGAATGTGTGGGGCAGAGTATTCAGATTAGCCCTTAGCATAAGCATCTTTTATTTATTATCAAGACATTGGAATTAGTATGAAGTTTCTCTTGTTCTAGGGTTTGAATCTAAGTATAGCTTTTGAATGTGAGATTGATTGCTTAGTTTTAAGATTGAGTTGCAATTACAAGCAGACTAGGTCTTTTAATTCTTCTAGGGTGTAGATTGTAAAAGCAAGAAATTAGGGTTTGTATTTCGAATGTAATTTTGAATTACTGAGTTGATATGTGAAGTCTACTTAATTAGGAATTTTCTTTCATAGTTGGGTGAAGTAGAATCTGTAGTAAAATAATTAAGCTTTCATTTAAGTACAAATTTCCTTTAAAGAGCATAACTGGATTGATTCAATAGAGATCTTAAGTTCTAAAATTGAATTTGATTCTTTTCAGTGAGATGGCCTGATTCCCTTTTCGAAAGTTGTTTATTCACAAGAATTTGTGTGTTTTATTACTTAGTTGATCATAAAGGAAACATTAAAGCTCTGACTTATAAACTAAATCAAGAAGTGTAGTGCATCTCGTGTTTACGAGCTTGGATTGACATATAAATATTGGAGGATAAATCTAGTGATTAAATCTCCCAACATGACTCCCTCATCTCTAAGGGCCAAATCTTAGTTGCATGTTACTGGGACTCATCCCCCTACACTTTGTAATAGTACAATTAGAATTCATGTGAGGAATGGGTTGAACCTCCCTCCCAAAGCGAAAGCAAAATTATCAAGAAAGAATTAGAAAATAGAATAAGTATGGTTCAACATGGAAATGACATTCTTAATTGGGGTTATCATTCTTCGGGAAATTTTAACCTCTCTGAAGCTTGCAGTATTTTCATGGGGTGAAATTCACCACCAACGATTAGGGTATCTCCTCGGTATGAAGTCTCAATTAGACCTCACACCATTTTGGATAGGAGTCCTATCTGGAATGTTGGCCCAGTTTGTATATCGTGTTTAAGAGTGGATTAGATTTTGGATATAGCGAGTAAGAAGAAAGGAAACCCAAAGCAGACTTCCGATGAAATGCAAATTAGGAAATATTACATTTGGAGAATTTTGAGGTAAAAAATGAGACTCAACAAATATTGTATTAACAAAATTAACTTTAAAAGAAGCAATATGATTCAAGATTATGATGTCATCCCTAGGGGAAATTATTATGGAGGGAAAAGAAGAAAAGTATTTTTTTAATTGTATTTCTAGTTTATCTGCTTATAGGTTTACGCTAATGTCAAGTGTATACAATTGTTAAATGCAGAATTAAATTTCACATCCAATGAGTACTCACTTTGCATACCTTCAAGTAGACCTACATAAAAATAAATAAATAAATAAATAAATAAAAATAAAAAAAAAATAAAATAAAAAATAAAAAATAAAAAATAAAAAAATTGAAAGTACATTAAAAAAATATGTTCAAATTATGCATCTAACGAGTGTCTACACTTGACATTTGAGTAAATATATAAGGAGATAAGTCGAAAATACAATTAAAAAAACAAGTTTCCTTTCATTATCTTTAAAAAATTATAGCCTGCACCAAAGTGACTAGTAATAAGAGAAGTGTGGGCTTCCCTTATGGCATTGAACCTTTCACCCAGTGGAAGACATAACTTGCCAATATGATAATACAACTTGTTATGAACATGATAATGCAACTCTCTAACATGATTTCCTTGAATCAAAGTTGCATAAACATTTTTAAAATAAATAAATAAATAAATAAATAAAAATATTTGAAAATACATTAAAAAAATATGTTCAAATTATGCATCTAACGAGTGTCTACACTTGACATTTGAGTAAATATATAAGGAGATAAGTCGAAAGTACAATTAAAAAAACAAGTTTCCTTTCATTATCTTTAAAAAATTATAGCCTGCACCAAAGTGACTTGTAATAAGAGAAGTGTGGGCTTCCCTTATGGCATTGAACCTTTCACCCAGTGGAAGACATAACTTGCCAATATGATAATACAACTTGTTATGAACATGATAATGCAACTCTCTAACATGATTTCCTTGAATCAAAGTTGCATAAACATTTTTAAAATCATCATCTTGGGCATATTGTTCAATATAGCTTTCATGCATGAGTTATGCTTAAGAATGAAAGATGCATTAACAATATGCATTGATAACATATCAGCAACTTTGTTGTATATACATTTCTTGTACCTGATTAACAAATGAATTTTTTGTAGGAATCCCATCTACCTAAAATGTCTAACTTGTTGTAACTTGGTTTGTGATTATAAATATTGCAAAGGTTGATGGTCAGTATGAATAATAATTTCTTTACCATCAAATATTACTTCCATTTCTTACTTTTTATCATAATTTGGATAGTTAATTACTGCATTGGTATAGATTTTAGAATGATAAAAAATAGGCTTACAATGTTGCATCAAAACTACTCCCATGGCATAATCACTTGCATTGGTTTGAATCTCAAATGACTACTTAAGATCTCGAAGTGCTAGAACTGATGCTATATTGATTCTCTCTTTCAATGTGTCAAAGGCTTTCTACTGCTTGCCTCCCCACTAAAAGACTTGTTTTACACTTTTCAAAGCATGAAATGGTGCTGCAATAGATGACAAGTTAGCAATATACTTTCTCCAGAATTGTGTTGCTCCGAAAAAGCTCCTAACTTCTATTACATTTTTGGGTTTAGGCCAATTCACAATAAATTCAACTCTTGAGGGATCAATCTTTAATTCACCCCCTCCTGCAATATGACCCAAGTAAACCAAAGAGGTTTTCCCAAATTCACACTTAGACATATTCAAATATAATTTATCTTTCTTCAAGACTTCTAAAACTTGTTTCACATGCTTGACATGCTCTTCACGTGTCTTACTGAAAATCAGAATATCATCTAAGTAGACTAAGACAAAATCATCAAGGAATTGTCTCGACACATCATTCATAATTCTCGTGAATGTTGCAGGTGCATTGCAAAGCCCAAACAACATAACTAACCATTCAAACAAACCTTATTTTGTCTTGAAAGTATTTTTCCAAATATAATCTTCAGCAATCCTTGTTTGATGATAACAGCTTCTAAAATATAACTTAGTGAAATAAGCAACATCCTTTGATTGGTCTAGCAAATCATCAATGTGAGGAAGAGAATAACATTTATTTACCGTTATTTTGTTCAAAGCTCTAAAATCCACACACATGTGCCATGTAACATCCTTCTTAGGAACCAAGACAATAGGATACCCATAAGGAGATGTAGTAGACCCAATGATCCCTTTGTTAAACAACTCTTGAATTTATTTATTTATTTTTTCATTATCCAAAACTGACATTTTGTACATGTCAATGTTTGGAATTGGTGAATCTTGTTGCAAGTGAATCTCATGTTGGATTCCTCTTTTAGGAGGCAACTCTTCAGGTTCCTGAAACATCTTGTCATAAGTGTTAACAACTTCAACCTAATCATGCTTGAGTTTAGAATCACATCTTGTAAAAGCTTCAAATTCAGCAGTATCTTTAGATTTAATCATCTAAAAACACAAAATTCTTACTAGCATTTAAAATCCTTTTCATCTTACCAACACTTACAAGAGATAAGTTCATCTTATTGCGATGTGCTCTATAATATACTCAATTCCATCTTTAAAAATATGATATTTGTTCCCATGAAGATAGAATATGGATTTTCATTCATACAAGTATGGACTCCCTAAAAAAAATTCACACATGTAAATTGGTACAACATCAAGCTCTAACTCATCGATTAAATCTGCAGTGATGGCGAATTTGAGTTTACATTTTCTTATCACTTGCAATTTGGCATCTTCACATACCAACTTTGGTATGTTTCATAATGACCCTTATATGAAACAACTCACTTATTTCTTTATCATTTTGAGACTCAATAGGCTTACTAGAAGAACTAGTACTTGCATTAGAATCTTTACCTTTAATTCCATGGTTGTGATTTTGGTTTCATCACCTGAATGAGATCCTAGATCTTGTTGAGTTGTTGCAGCAATATTTTGTTTCCCCTTCTAGATGTAGTTTCCAACAATGGTCTTCATCGTGGCCTTCTTTTCAACAATGTTTATAGGTAAGTTTCTCTCCCTATTTCTTGAGTGTGGCATTATTTTTTCCTTTGCCTTTAAACTTCCCCTTTCCTTTGTCTCCAGACTTGGATGGTTTCTTGCTAACTCTTGAGGAAAATTCTCGCCTCTTGCTTCTAAATGAGTTTCCTGAACACATACTTCATCTAGATTGGTGGGATTAAACATAAGTATAGTATGTCTCAAATAACCATGTAATCCACCTATGTATTTAAGGAGAGTATCTTGTGAAATCATATCAACACCCAACAATGGTATCATTTCTAGATGTAGTTTCCAACAATGGTCTTAATCGTGGCCTTCTTTTCAACAATGTTTACAAGTAAGTTTCTCTCCCTCTTTCTTGAGTGTGGCATTATTTTTTCCTTTGCCTTTAAACTTCCCCTTTCCTTTGTCTCCAGACTTGGATGGTTTCTTGCTAACTCTTGAGGAACATTCTCGCCTCTTTCTTCTAAATGAGTTTCTTGAACACGTACTTCATCTAGATTGGTGGGATTAAACATAAGTATAGTATGTCTCAAATAACCATGTAATCCACCTATGTATTTAAGGAGAGTATCTTGTGAATACATATCAACACCCAAGATTAAAGCTCTTCTTCTAAATTCTAGCGTGTAACTTTAAACACTCTAACCTTTAGCTTGTCTAGAAAATTTCCAATCCATAATTTCTTTTTTCATATAAGCTAATGGATAAGATTGTCTTCTTAATGCAGCTACAAAATCATTCCAAGAAGAGATAATTTTACAAATTTTCTTCAAATCTTCTTGATTTTTGGCCTCCCACTAGATGATGGATGCACTTTCCAAGTGAAGAGAAGCAAGTTGGATTTTTGTAACATCCTCCTTATTTCTTTGAATCTTGCAATAGACTTCAATTTGACGAACCCAATTATCCAAATTTTTAGCATTTACTTCCCCATTGTATATAGGCAATTCAAACTTGACATCAAGCTTAAGCAAAGGAGACTTAACACGTCCTTTTGGATATTTAGAAGGATTATGACTAGGTGTTGAAGGATGTGAAGATGGAGGTGAGGATGGAGGCGAAGGAAGAGGTGTAGGCTTACTCCCTTCACTACCACTGCCTTTTTTTTTATTTGAACTCTCTCCTTGCAACCTTGTTGTCCTCTCATTGTACAATACTTTTACCATCTTAAACATATCATAAAAATCCTTTATGAAATCTCTCTCATATTCAGACATCAACTCTTGTCCTTCTTCATGTGCCATGGCTGGTGGATTTCTTGGAGTTTGTGACCTCTATGAACCAATTGGAGGATTTGGTTCTTTAAGCACTCCTTATCCTCCTCACAACTTAGACCTTGTTAACATTCAAAAACACTTGCAAAAATAACCAAACCTCCAAAAAAACCATGCTCTAATACCAAATTGATCTAAAATTACAAAATTGAAGGTTTATTAAAAAAATTGCAAGTTAGTTTATGTCTTTTGGACAATGGATCAATTTTCAAAAGCACATAAACTTATTGATTTTAGTTAAATTTTGTAGATATAACCAGATAAAAATAGACAATATCCAACATCACACAAACAACAATTTGATGATGGAGTTCACCCCTCTTGGGCTATGTCTCTGGGTCCAACTTCCAATATTGGTCCTTTCTATTATATGTTCAAAATGTAAATTACATCAAATATAATGCTCAAATTGCAAAAATAATGTCGCCATTGTGTCCAGAACACCCTAAAACCCCTGTGTAGGCTCTTATTGGGCTCAAAAAGGCTGAAAAATGACCAAGTTAGGCCTCTTTCTCCATTTATCTGCTATATGTCCTGCAAATTCACCACAATGGCAAACCAAGAAACAAATTCCTCCTTTGGATGTTCCGTTAGATGACAAATCAACATGTTTTTAGTGCGAATTCTTTCATTAATTGTGCATATTGTTGAACGGATAATCATGCCAATGAGGGTCGCTTGCCTATTCCTTAGCTCTCAGGTTGGTCATATGGGGTCCATGTGGAGAGGAGCACAGCCCAGAGGCTACACACTCGTTGGCTCTATTGCACCTGGTTGTATGCAAGCTTTGTGGCCATTAGCTGGGCCATGCACCAGCCCTCCTCCTTCGACGCCCCCATTAGCGTTCATGTGGGTTAAACATAAGACTCGGGGCTAGGTCTAATCGCCCAACCCCTTCACTTCCGCTGTGTCGTTGTTATGTGGAGTTAATATGACCCAGGGACTGGGCTAACTACTCGCCCCCTTCTCCTTACACCATGGGCACATTGCAATGATATGACCGGGGTTGGGGCCATTTTCCCCACCCCTCCACCAATGCCAAACCTATATTACTTCCAATATAATTGCCAACCATATTGTATTAAGAACTAAACGCGTGTCTTGACAGCAGGAATGTTGGTTAATTGTGATGAGGTTGTGGGTTCGATTCTGGCGGGATCAGTCAGACACAAAACAAAAATTTTCAAATAACCTAAGGGCCACATGACGCCCTCCCATTGGGCCATGTGGCACCTCATGGTTGGTCCACCTAAAAGCAAACAACCAATAAAATTATGCTACCTAGCCTATACGAATTTCCACATGCCAGCATGGGATTGGATCGTACTTCACACTATACCTGCCCAATAAACTTGATTGAGGCGATTCAAGCGTTGTTGAACGAGATCTACGATTTGGCACTCGTTTCAAATGATTTTGAGCACTTTGATTTTTTAGCATACAATTTATCGCCTGGATCAAATTCATCCAAGAATGTTGGAAGGAAATCAAATAGAGAAGTGTGATAACAAGTAGAAAGAGAGAAGGAAAAATAAACCTAGGAGTAATAAGAAATCCTCCATTCAAAATAGCCAAAAATCACAAGAAAAAGTGGGCCAACATGCTCCTCCCTTAGTGGAGGAGCCAAAAGAAACACTAAATAATGAATATCTTTTGGAATTACACGGGGGTGTGAAATTAAAAAAGTGAAAAAAGATATCATAAATATCCTTAGACTCCAAAATCCCCAAATTTTTCTTCTTCACGAGACCGAATTAGGGGAGGAAGAATCCCTCATCAAATGTCAAAGGACATGGAAGAATTCCAACGCCATAGCCTCTAGATCTAGGGGAGCATCCAAAGGGTTATGTACTATATGGTCTCCATCTCTCTTCCGTATTTTTCTGAAGAAAAATCGCAACATTGGATCAATACTAAGTTCAAGCACATACCTTATGGTAAAACATGTATCATTATTAACATTTATATGCCCAACAATTAACATGCTAAAAATGAATGTTGGGAATCCCTCCTAGAAAAGAAGGATCATCTTTGAAACTCTAGTCTCATTATAGGAGGGGATTTCAAAGTCATTATTCATTGATGGGAGAAGAAAAGAGGAAATATAGTCAAGGATCAATCCAAAGAAAATATGGAGGATATTATAACTAAGTTAGACCTCTTTAATGTAAAGCCAAAGTTATCAGAGTATACTTATAATGCTAAGTGAATTAGGTTGGGATTCATTGAATCCAAATTATAATTTTTTTTCTTTTTCTTTTTGGGCAACTATCTATATGAAGAAATACCATTATCCTTTTCCCACCTAGATTAGGGGGGCAATGATCATCACCCAATCAAGTTGGTCATTGAACAAATTCTCAAACGAGGGCCCATCCCTTTCTAATACAATTATCTACAAACGAACAAGGCAGAATTTAAAGCATTAGTCAGAAGTGCCTAGTGAAGATGGATAACGGGCTTACCCATATACACCTTGGAGATAAAAATAAACAAGCTAAAAGATGAAATAAAATAATGGGATCTTGAAAAATCTAAATCCAAATCTATTGGTGTTTACCTACTCCAATCTCAACTCTTAAAGATCCTTTATCAAATCAAAGAACTTCTAATAACCAATGATATTATTCTTAAAGAAAAATAAATATATGAGTGCATGCACAAGAAACTAAAATAGGAAGAGCGGATGAGGATACTTAAATAGAGAAGTCTATGGTTAAAAGCAAGAGAAAAAAATACAATTTTTTTCCATAAATTGGACAAAATGAGGGATCACAAAAATAGGGTTCAACAAGTGCACATTAATGGTAACATCATATCAGATACCGCCAAATCTAAATAAAAGGCCTTCCTATTCTTTGAAAATTTGTACAAAGAAGAAGGAGATGTAGTAGAAAATAGGGAAATGAAATTCTTGGATCATATACCGCATCTCGTCACCCCAAAAATCAACACGCAACTCCTAAAAGCTACAAGTGAGGAATAAATACAAGAAGGTTTGGTCCTTTGATTTGGATAAGGCAAGAGGTCCAGATGGGTTTACTGGCTCATTTTACCAAAAAGTTTGGGAGACGATTAAATTTGACATATGAGGTGTTGTAGCTGCTACAACCCCTCCAAAATTTTGGCCTATACAAAATTTTGGAGCCTTGCACAGTCTTGTTCACTTCTGTCACAAATTTGAAGTTAATTTTATTAGTTTCCTTGCAATTTTGTGATCCCTTTCACAATATAGGCAAAGCGTCATCTTTTGGCATATGGGATGTTGCATTGTATGTATGAGCTTGTTCTAGTGATTCCACGAGCTCACCTTTGTGAAAATGATTTGTTCTAACCTTCTAAGTACCTGTCACACTCATTTCCAAATTTTGAGCACTATCACACAAGTGTCGTAAAGTGTATCGTTGGTGTCGCACTTTTCATAACCAGCCAAAAAACTATCACACAGAGAGAAATGCTTTGTTTTTATTTCATGGATGATCTATGTTGTTTGAGTATTCAAATATGCTAAGTGTGTGATCATAGTCAAAGTTCATCATTGTTCACATTGATCCCACCGGTCCCACACTTAGTCATTTTTATAGAAAAATTCCCGACCGAGAAACTTAGCTTCACCCGGCCTCCCCTGAGATATGCATTGTGAATTCCTAGTCCTCTAGTTGTGACCTTGCTTCTTTGCACAACATAGTTTGAAGTACCTGCCTCCCAAGCCTACTCCATTGCGGAATTTTTGTGACCAATCCTTTACCTTGACCTCCAGAATTGCGTAGTCATGGACTCTAGGCCGACTTGAACTATGAACTTAACAACCTCAATCCTCAAGCTCATCCCCATAACCCTTGAACTATGCAGTCATGTGGCCTTCCTTAAACCCCAGAATTGTGCAGTAATCTCTCCTAGTTCCCATCCCTACAACCTGTCCCACTGGCTCTGGAAACTACACAGTCATGTCCCTCAGCCCAGCTTGAACTGCACCCTACACAGTCTCAAGGCTCAAGGCTTCCCCTTGCCTAACATAAATGCACAAATGCGCAGTCACTGAGCCTCCTTGTCCAGCCTGTCACTTGTTCCGGGCTTAGTTCATGGAAAAAAATGCATCATCTTAGGCTAGGGGTTTTCAGATTGATGTCATCTCGTCGTGAGTGAATTGAAAAAACAAGTAATCTATCATGTCATGGTGAGATGATGAAGGAATAAAAGGAGGGGAGCATCCTCAAAGGCACTCTTGCAGCTGAACTCACAAGATGATTGATCAATAAAAATCGAAAGGACACTAGTTTGCGACCACTATCCAAGACTTAAGATCATTGAAGACACCTTATCACCAAGGCGTGCAAAGGATAAAAGAAATTTATTTCATGAAGACACTAAAATCTCAGCAGCAGCAGTGGCTTGGCATTGCCATGTCATTTAGCAGTCCATGTCAGTAGTGTCATGTCAAGAGTGGTTATATGCCAGAGCATTATTGTACACCATGTCTATTGTAATCAAAATTTATTGTAAAGTTGAAGTCCAAAGGACACACATGAATGTAAAGAGTCATGTAAGTTGAAAAGTCGTGGGAATTAAAATTATCATGAGGGTAGCCAAAGAGTCACCCTTGGTTATATATACTCCCTCATTGTATGAGCAAAGGAATTTTCACCTTGGCTCCACCAGCAAAGCATCAGAGAGATAAGCTAGTTCTTTTGTGGAGCAAGGAGTGGCTCCAACACTCCACTATTGGAGCTAGTTATGTTCATTGTACATATGTGTCTTGGAAATTGCACTTAATAACGGAAGCCTTTAAAGCCAACACGTTATTCGTGCATGGATTATTGTTATGAAACCAGCTCCAAAAATGGAATAAAAGAGAGATCAACGCCTTAGAAATCAGACACTTCGAGGAGGAAACCTCAAATACATTACATAAATGAACAATTCTTGGATGATACAAATGAGAAAACCTCCTTCTATATATAGGGGTCCATGGGATCACAATATAACCCTATCCAACCTAACAATAATAACAATATTGGGGTTACAGGGGTACAACAATAACAATAAGGGGGTTACACTAACAACAATAAGGGACTATATACTAGTAATATAGGGACCTAACATGCCCCTCTCCTTCAAAAAAGTGATGTCCTCAATGCTTGAGTAGCTCCGGATGCTTCTGTATAAATTTCTCATCCTCCCATGTAGAATCTTCAGTGGGTAAGTTCTTCCACTTTATGAGATACTCTGAAATTGATCGATTTCATAGTTGTCGAGTTCTTGTTTCCATGAATGCTTCAGGTTCCAATATGATTTTTCCTTCCTCATCAAGTTCTGGCAATATTATTTGAACTGGAATTTTGTCACCTATAACCTTATTTAAGCATGAAACATGGAAAACTGGATGCACTCATGAAGAAGCAGGAAGCTCTAATTTGTATGCCATAGTACCAATATTTAGCAACAACTTGTAAGGACCATAGTACTTTGGAAATAATTTATTATCCTTCTTAGGTTGCTTGAGGGACATTTGTTTGTATGGTTGTAGCCGTAAAAATACCCAGTCTCCTACATAAAAAATTCTCTCGCTGTAAGAGTTGGAGAACTTCTTGTTGATTTTCGATGTTATCTTCCATTGCTTGAACCTTAGAATTTTATCTTAAAGATGATGTGATGTACGGTGGATGATATCCATCAAGTGCCATAAATGGGGTCATTTTTGTTGCAGTATGGAAGGAAGTGTTATACCACCATTCAGTGAGAGGTAACCACTTGACCCATTGTGTTTGCTTATCAGATACAAAACAACGAAGATATCCTTCCAAACATTTATTCACTATCTCAGTTTGACCATTGGATTGAGGATGATAAGATGAGCTATGAGCTAGTTGAGTACCCAAACAAGAAAATAATTTTGTCCAAAAATTTATTGTAAAAATGGGATCTCTGTCACTTACAATAATCTTTGGGTTTCCATGTAGCTTTTGAATTGTTTCCATAAATGCAATAGCAACTGTACTTGCTTTAAATGGATGAGATAATGCACAAAAGTGTGCATACTTGGTAAGTCTATCAACTACCACCATGATGACACTATTTCCTTCGGACTTAGTCAAACCTGTTATAAAATCCATTGGAATATCCTCCCAATGTTGACTTGGAATGGATAAAGGTTGTAGAAGACCCGAGGTCTTAATTATCTCAACTTTATTTTTCTTGCAAACCAAACATTCTGCCACAAACTTTTGAATATCAGATTTAAGGCCATCCCAAAAAAAATCTTTCTTCACCCTGTGGTAAAAATCCAGAGTGTCCTCCTAAAGGAGAAGTGTGCAATTCCAAAAGAATCTTTTGTTTTAGTTGGGAATTATTACAAATATATAAGTGATCTTTGTACCATAAGGAACCATTTTTCCAACTAAATGTATCAGATGTACTTGGATCTTGCTGCAACTTTTGAATGAGTGTCCACACTTCTTCGTCCTTCTTCCATTCATCTCTTACTTCGGTTATCCAATCTGGTTGGATAATAGAAATGGCGCAAAGCAATGCTTCCACCTCTTCATCCTTTCTTGAGAGTGCATCTACGGCAACATTTAGCTTCCCTTTTTTTGTAGATGATTTCAAAGTCATAACCCAACATCTTTGTGACCCATTTTTGTTGCTCTTTTGATGATAGTCTTTGTTCAAAAAAGTGTTTAAGACTATCATGATCTGTTTTTACCTTGAAGTGTCTTCCCATTAGGCAAGGTTGCCATTTCTTTAGTGCATGTAGTATTTCCAACATTTCCTTCTCATAAATAGTTTTTTGTAAATACTTTCCTCTGATTGGACGACTTACAATAGAAATGGGTCTTCCTTATTGCATTAAAACAACACCAATTCCATTTCCTGAGGCATCACATTCCACAATAAAGGTTTTTTTGTGAAGTATGAAGTATGACAATTTTTTTACAGGAGCAAAGCCATCGATACCATACAAATGTATTTTTTTCTAAATGTAAAGTTGCACTGCGTACCTTTTGTGTGTTTTTCACATTATTGAGATCAAAATATTGCTCCATTTGTAGTATCCATGTTACAGGATCCTTGCCATCAAACTTCCTCATATCCATATTTGGAATATGGTGGTTCTTCCATCCAACATTAGATTTTATCAAATCACGATTAATATTTAATTTTTTCTCATCATGACTTTCCTCTACTATCTTTTCGCCATCAGGAAACATTTCTTGTATCAACTTTGTCAAACCTTCCATGTCTTCTTTTAGATCATTCTTCATGTTTTCCATGTTGTCTTTCATTTTTTATTCCATGTCATCCATCTTAGCTTCCATGCCTTTCTTCAAAACTTCCATTTCATTTTTTGTTGCTCTTTGCGAGAACGAAATTTGGTGCACTTGCTCTTGTAATTTTGACACGTCATGTTGCAGTTCTTCGTCTTCATGAGTCATAGTAGATCCTTATAAAGGCTTAATGGGTGTTGAATTCTTTCTAGGGGGCATTTTAGAACCCAATACTGATATCTATTCTACAATATGCCTTTGGAATCAATTCAAACTGGTTTTTCACACAAGACTTATGCAATTCGAAAAAACAAAATACACACATTTTTCTTGCTTTTAAGGAGCTCGATAATGAAACTGAATTATCTCTATAATTGCAGATCTTCAATATATAAAATTCAGCCTTGTCGTAGCCGTTTTAAGCTTCTTTCAAGTACCACAGGTCTCACCTGATTTGGATTCTTCAAGACAAAGTTATGCCCAATCTCCCACAATGACTTAATTGTGGATTGGTTCAGTAGAGCAAACTTGTACGGCATGCCACGTGTCACTGTTTCTTCCTTTAGCTCTGAAATTGATACGCAGGAAACTACAATCCATGTACTTGTGGCCATTTTTTACAAAATTCCAATTCGATGCTAAGAGAGAGAGAGAGTTATGATGAATTTCCCATGGTCACCTCTTTGCGATGAAATTCGAGAGCCTAGAAAAAACCCTAACTTCCACAGATCATATCTCCGAAAATATTGCGAACCAAGATCTGAAATTTTTACACGACGTTCCTCAGGATTGCGGCTACTCTCTATAAAAATTTAAACTCTAAACCTTCATAGAACAAAAGTTATAGCGAAAATTCCACGATGACCTGTTTGGAGCAGCGAAACCCCAGAATCCAAAGGTCTAATACAAAATGTTATGAAACCAACTCCAAAAATAGAAGAAAAGAGAGATAAACACCTTATAAATCATCCACTTCGAGGGGGAAACCTCCAATACATTACATAAATGAACAATTCTTCGATGATACAAAGGACAAAACCTCCTTTTATATATTGGGGTCCATGGGATCACAATATAATCCTAGCCGACCTAATAATAATAATGTAAAGGCGCAATAATAAAAATATTGGGGTTACAGGGGTACAACAATAACAATAAGGGGGTTACACTATCAACAATAAGGGACTATACTATTAATATAGGGACCTAAAAATTATTATTATTTGTAAGACTATTCTGCGGATGTTTGTACTTCATGTTTGCTTTCACATGTGCTAAGATATTTGAACTATTTCGGTTATTTTAGTACTTATCTTATTGAGAATGTGTTGTAATGGATTTTATTGTTGTCCCATCCTTGTGGACTATTCTGTAGGACATTAGGCATAATATTTCTCATTTTTTTGTTGTAACAACCGTCACATCCTTTGCGGTCTATTACGTTGGGTGTTGTACGAATCCTTCGGTTCATGTGTGTCTCTCCTCGAGTGGTACTATTACCTCTCTCTTAGAGGCTCACTTATCTTTCTGCCCCCTTCATTAGAAGAACCTTGAGACACATAATATCGAACACTCACTAGGCACACCTCCCTTTCTTTCTGAAGGAGCATGTACACTCCTCTCTCTTGCTGGCAGTTAGAGTCAAGGAAAATCTATAAGAATACATGGCAACCAGGCCGATATTATAGATGCGGCTCCAAATCCAAATGGTGTGAGGTTTAATTCGAAATTCACATTTGGGAGACCCCTTGGTTGACGAATTTCCAGCACTGTCAACAATGACGCTAGAAGGGGGTCGAGATGACAAGATGAGCCCGTTGAATCCAGTTTGAACCTCTTATCTAAAATGGCTCATCCTGAAATCTTGCTCCTTGGGTGTTTCTTTAATTTTCCCTTTATCAAATTTCAATCCCTGGTGATCCTCTCTATCACTTGTCTTAGTTAAAGTTTAAGGGTGAGGATGGAACATCCATAATCGAACACATTTCTCATTTTCTTAAATTTTGTGAACCTTACGAAATTGATGATGACGAATTTTCTTGTGTGCTCTTCTTCCTCACCTTTGAAGGTCGTGTTAATCGATGGTGTCATTCCTTGCCACATGCTTTCATTCATTCCCATGAGCATTTCCTCGGGGAGCTTCATCAAGCCTTTGGTAGGTATAATAACCAAAATGTTTGTAGAAGAATCAATCTCTTAAGAATGAATCCTAATGAATCAGTTGAGGATTTTTCTAATCGATTCCTTCACCTTTGCTATGAAATTCCGGAAAAAGATCTGAATTGGGATTTCTTGAAATAATAGTTTGAGCGTTTGGTTCTTATCACTTTACGCGGTGAACCTGAACCCCCTAATTTTCCCACTCCCCCAACTCTTGTGAATCGTGAGAGACCTCTAATTTTAGAGGAGGAACCTACTATTCCTTTTGTTCCTTGTCGTCCTCATTTTCCAGTTCTGACGAGGGTACCTCCTTGAAATGATAATAATGTTGGGAGATATGCTAGTAAAATTCCTAATCTATCTTATCATTCTTCTTCCACTTGTCATAACTTATATTCAATGGAGGAAATTCCAGAATGGATAATGAAGTATATGGTGAAGAGTAACTCCTCCATTCCACAAGATGAGGTTACTATTCATAAATCTAGTCTCCATTCTAATTTTCGTCATCCTCTATTATCTACAAGCCATGACTCTTTGTACCATGATCCACTTGAGCAATCTATTCCACCAACTACTTTTTTGCACTCTCTTGATTTTCATGTTGTTGGTTCAAATTGTGATAAGATATATGGTAGTCATATTACATAGGTAGAGGAGAAGGAAGGTAAATAGGCTTTCAATCTTGCTTCTATTTTCAAAAATCCTCCATGTGAAGATGATGCACTTCCATTCTTGGATGATTTTCAATTTGGTAATCTTGGTAATGAATCAAATGTAATCAATTCTTCCGATCAATTTGTAGCCCTAGGCAATAATCATTATGATGAAAATGGTTTTGTTGATGTATGCGCCGATGAATGCCCAAGTGCACCATATGATCTTTCAGTTTCTCTTGAAGATTTTAACTTAGATATAGAATTTGTTTTGGTCAAACAATGTGTTTCTATTGAAACTTCTTCTTCATCTCACTGTCCCTTGTGTTTCACAGTTTGCGATGCATCTACTTGCAATGGAGATACTCATGATCTCTAGCTTCTTCATCTGATTAGTTATCTTCTTGATTTAAACAAGGTGGTGAGATTGTCCATGATGAAATTGAAAACAATCAAATCACAGAGTACTCTTCCCATCCCTCGTCATCTCTCCTCTTAAATGAAGGCAACGCTTCAAATAAACTTGCTCACAAAATTTCCCAGATTCATTTATCTTTGAATTTGTAATAAGAAAAATATTTCGACTTAAGTAATCTGGTTGTTGAAGTTGGAAAAATTGGTAAAATCAGTTACATAGATAGTTTCCATTTGGTGAGTAATGGCCTTATTGAAGCCAGTGGTAGCATCTATCCTCAAACCATGCATGATCTGGTTAAGATTTCAAAATGCAATTAGAAAATCCTGGAAATTTCTAGGACCTTCCAGGGAGTCGAGGCACTTCAACTTTCTTCGATAGTTATGTTGGGATTTAGAGATTTTGGTAACCTCCCCGAACTAAGTCAGATCTGGTTTCTCTCGCACAATCCTTCTCTTTACATGGTTTTACTTGATGTAAATATATTTCTTGAAGATGTTTGGCATTTTGGATGTAATCTTTCAAACTTTCAAGGTTTTTCTTATGACCATATTTAAGAATATTTTTTCGGTTCATTCATATTCAAGCAAATCTCTTGCATCTAACTCGCGTTTGTAATGTGTATCTGTAATATCCCCAATGGGAAATAAACAGTAATACACATAAATGCAACAAACAGATATATAGAACAAAATGCCGGAACCAGAATATGGAACAAATACACATGAAATGCCAGAACACTAAGCCATTTTATTAATCTGAGAATACATGCATAGGGGTACAAAGATAATCAGAATGAGTGCACCTATCCTTGCCCTAGGCAAGTGGAGGCCCTCTCAGAATAAGAAATGGCTGCAATAGAGGCTGCGTCCTAGCTGGCTGGAGAAACTGTCGTAGAAAACTGCTGCTACACTGTGCTGAAAACTGCTGCTACACTGTGCTGGAACTAGGGGCTGATCCCCTCACTGGAATAAGCTGAAAACTGGAAGGCTAGCTGATCTAAACCCTCCGGACAAAACCCATAAATTGTGAAGCAAATGCTCCACCCCCGAATCTGCTCCAAATAAACCCTCTCCAGAGAAAACGCTGTCTCTCCCAGTGACAGCGCAGAAGCCCAAGGAAACGATGGCAAAGAGGGCTGAATCCACCTGTAAACCCTCCGGATGAAATAGCAAAACTCCTCAGGGCTGGAAAACGCTGAAATCTCTGCCAAATCCCCAAACAACAAACCTTCTCACACTAACTGCGTCCTCCCTAGCTGAGACTGCGTCCTCTCTCCTAGACTGCGCAATCACAAAAAGAAAGGGCACTCCTCTGCAAAACGTCCACCAGGAAACTGCTACAAATCACCACTGAAACTGAAGTAAAAACCTTGCTCGAGCAGGCACTCGAAGTCCCCCGGAGCCAAGGGTGAGATCTCCGACCGGAGACACTCAGTTTGCACTAAACAGTGCTGCAGACCGACTAAACAACCAGCGTGCTGAAGTAGACAGAAGTCTAGCTCTCAATATCAATATCATATCAACAATACCAAATAGAGTGAAAACCCCACCTTATATAGTGCTAGCTCCCTCCAAAAACCCTAACTGCGTCCTTCACCCTCCTTGACCTGCGCAGTCACCCTTGGGTTAGCATGAGGCCTCCTCATGTGCGTGTGGACCCCCAAGGCCACCCCTTTAAGTTACAACGTCCATCAACTAGGTAAGCAGTTTATTTTATTAAAGTGAGATGACCCCCTTATTTCTCACTTTATTTATTATTTTTAGCTAAAGCGGCAAAATTATACAAAATTGAAATATTCCAATTAGCAATGCTAATTAGGAATATTACAGTCTCCCCCGGCAGAACGTTGCTTGTCCTCAAGCAACTGAAGTGATGGATGCTGCAAGATCCTCTCATCCTCCCAAGTGGCATCCTCATCCGGCAAGTTCTTCCATCTCACCAAGAACTCTCTGATCTTCCTGCTCCGCAGTTGCCTCTCCCTAGTGTCGATAATAGCCTCCGGCTGTAACACCAGATGCCCCTCATCATCTGTAGGTGGTAGCTCCTCGGTGACTGTCACATGCTGGCCCAGTGCCTTTTTCAGGCATGATACATGAAAGATGTTATGAATCTTGTTGCCTTGGGGCAGCTCCAACTCATACGCAACCTGCCCGATCCTGCGTATCACCCTGTATGGCCCATAAAAGCGGGGCTTAAGCTTCTCCGCCCCCTTCTGCTTGAGCAAAGACTGTCGGTATGGCTGTAGTCGTAGGTATACCAAGTCCCCTACCTCGAAGTGTCTCTCCACCCGACCCTTATCAGCATACAACTTCTGCTGATTCTGTGCTGTGGCTATGTTGTCCTTGAGAGCTCGGAGGATATCTTGGCTCTCTTGGATCCATAACTTGGCTCTCGGAGCCCTACTAACACCAAACATCATGTCCACAAAAGATAAGGAATGATATCCATATAAAGCATAGAAAGGTGTCATACCAATAGACATATGGTGCGTTGTGTTGTAGCAGTACTCGCCCAAATGCAGCCACTTCAGCCATGCCCTCTGCTGCCCACTGACGTAGTTACGCAAGTAGCCTTCCAGCCACTTGTTAACTATCTCTGTCTGCCCGTCCGTCTGGGGATGATAATTGGTGCTCGGTGTCAACTCGGTCCCCACTAGTCGGAAGAGCTCCTGCCAGAATCCGCCCATAAAGCGGCTGTCCCTGTCGCTGACAATGGTCTTGGGTAGACCATGTAACCTGAAAACCTCCCTGAAGAACAGCTCAGCCACCTGTGCTGCTGTGTGATGTGCGGATATGGCGAAAAAATGAGCATACTTCGTCAGCCGGTCAACGACTACGAAGATGCAATCCTTGCCCTGCACGGTGGGCAAACCTGTGATGAAGTCCATCGATATGCTCTCCCATTTCCCCTCCGGAATGGGAAGAGGCTGCAACAACCCTGCGGGATGGCTCATCTCTCCCTTGTTTCGCTGGCAAACATCGCACTCCCTGACATGCTGGAGTACGTCCTCCTTGAGGCCCTTCCATGAGAACCTCTCCCGAATAGCCCTGTATGTCTTGGTGAACCCCTGATGGCCCGCCAATGGTGAATCTTGTGAAGCCTGGAGTATCTTCTTCTTGAGCTGAGACCCCTCAGTCAAGAAGATCCTGTCCCTGTAATAGATGATCTCATCGACCACCCTGTACCTGTCATCTGCTACCTGCCCATCCAGAACCTCGCATGCAAACCTATCCTTGGAGTACTCGACCAACAGTCGTGCCCTCCAATCAGCGTCCAAGCTCATGAGTGATAACGTAGCCGGTCTACGAGAGAGGGCATCAGCTACCACGTTATTCTTCCCTTTGACATACTCTATGTCGAAGTCATAGGCCTGGATCTTGCTGATCCACTTCTGCTGTCTCTCCTGCAACTGCTTCTGCTCCAGAAAGTACCTCAGGCTGTTATGATCTGTCCTTACCCTGAATCTGCCACCCACCAGGTATTGCCGGAATTTGGCCAATGCATGCATGATGGCCAGCATCTCCTTGTCGTATATGGGATACAACCTCTCGTGTGGAAGGAGCTTCCGGCTCTCAAAAGCAATCGGATGACCGTCCTGCATCAAAACTGCACCAATCCCCTCTCTGGATGCATCACACTCTAGGACAAAGGGCTGCGTAAAATCTGGCAACGCTAATACAGGACAACTGCTCATCACCTCCTTGAGCTTGTCAAAAGCTCGCTGTGCCGTGTCCGACCAACTGAATGCCCCCTTCCTCGTCAAATCTGTGAGAGGTGCAGCAAGCTGAGAGAAGCCTTTGACGAACTTCCTGTAGTATGTGCAGATACCAATGAATCCTCGAAGCTCCGTCACATTCCGTGGCTCTGGCCAATCTCTAATGGCCCTGATCTTCTCCTCGTGGACTCTCACCCCGTCCACTCCTATAATGTGTCCCAGATACAGCATCTCTGTCAGCCCGAACTCGCACTTGGAGAGCTTGGCATAGAACTGCTGCTCCTCCAAGATGTGCAAGACTGTCTCAATATGCTAGAGGTGCTCCTCCCAAGTCCTGCTGTATATAAGTATGTCATCAAAGAAAACCAGCACAAACTTTCTCAGATGACCCCTGAAAATGTGGTTCATGCATGACTGGAAGGTAGCAGGTGCATTGGTCAGCCCAAATGGCATGACCAGAAACTCAAAGTGCCCATAGTGACACCTGAAAGAGGTCTTGGGAATGTCCTGTTCCCTCAAGCAAATCTGATGGTACCCGGATCTCAAGTCAATATTTGAGAAGAACCGTGCTCCTCTCAACTCATCCATCAGCTCATCGATCCTGGGGATGGGGTACCTGTTCTTCAGGGTCTTCTTATTCAGAGCCCTGTAGTCAATGCACATGAGCAATGTGCCATCCTTCTTCTTCACCAGCACTACAGAAGAAGCAAAAGGACTCGTGCTGGGCCGAATGTGACCAAGGGCCAGCAACTCCTAAATAGCCCGCTCTATCTCGTCCCGATAGGCCTTGGGATGCCTATACGGTGTGGTAATCACTGCCTGTATCCCCTGCTCAAGCTCGATCGTATGCTCAAACCCCCGATCCGGTGGCTGCCCTAGTGGAATATCCCCGAATACCACTGCATACCTGTCGAGAATAGACTGTAGCTCAGGATGCACTGTCTGACCTGTATCCACTGCCTCTGAAGCTCGCAACTCTACCGCCCACTCTATGTCTCCCTTGCGGAAGGTCGCCTCCATCCTGTGTGCCGATACCGTCTGAGGCGGGTATGTGTGCTGTCCCCGAATCTTCTCATGCCTCCCCGTCTTGGGATCATCCCACTCCATCTCTAGGGCCTTCCAATCTGTCGTGACTTTCCCCAGAGTAATGAGCCACTGAACACCCAATATCAGGTTGGTGTCCGGAATATCTACCACAAAGAAGTGGTCTGTCAATGTGTAAGTGCCCATCGTCACTGATAACTCCGGAACATACCGAGCACATGCCATAGTCTGATCTCCCGGGACCAAGACGGAAAACCCGTCAAAGCCCTCTGTCTGTATGCCCCTCCGCTCAACCATCTGGGCATCAATAAAGTTGTGGGTGGCCCCACTGTCAACTAAGACTGAAACCCGCTGCCCGCGCACTGTCCCTCGTACGCGCAGTGTCAAGTACTTGGGAACTCCCCGCAATGCGGCTAGAGCTCCCCCAATGGGTGCAAATGATGCCCCACCTGCTGCGGGTGGTGGAGGTGGTAAGGTACCCTGCACTGCATAGCTGTCTCCTGCCTCTGCGTCATCCTCCTCATCCTCAAACTGTCCTCGTCCAGGATTCGCCTTGGGAGGCGGAGCCCTCGCGTCCTTACCCTTAGGCTGGAAAGCATGTCTCTGGGGATAAGGTGGCCGAGTCCTGGGTAAGACGTCCTGTAAGTCCCGAGTCCTGCTGATGGCATCCTGAAGGGTAGCCGGTTTGTTCGACCGGACTAGGCCACGAAGTGGCTCTGATAGCCCCTCCACAAACATGTAAACCATCCGAGATGCAGATAAGTCAGGTACCATCACTGAAACCCTCAAAACGTTTGAAATGTATGTCTCTGCACTCCCAGTCTGTTTGAGCTTGGTCAGCTCAACAAAATGCTGCTCCGGATCCCTCCGGTCAAAGCGCTCTACCACCCTCCGGGTAAACTCGGCATATGTCGTCACTGTGGAATGCCCGAGTGTCGCCATCCCATGAAACCACCAGTCCTGGGCCTCACCCTCCAGATGCAATGTAGCCACCTTAATGGCCTCTGACTGCGACATCTGGTTAAGCTGAAAATAGATGTCCAGCTTCTCCACCCAGGACTTTGCCGAACTGTTTGATGAGCCATCAAACATGGGCAAATGGAATCTACTAGCCCCGCGGTGGTCATCGTGGTGGTGCTTGTGCCCCTTGTGATGATCGCGGGGTCTAATGCCATACTGGACATGGAGATAGCTCTCGAAGGTGAGAGAATCCATGAATGCCTGTCCGTAAGCTTGATACTCTGCAAAAAAAGCCGCCATCTGGGCCGGATCCATCTCTTGCGGCGCTGCCGGCCCCTCATCCTCTGCTAGGAAGGTAGGCATGGTAGGTCGCGTGGGTGCTGGAGCATCCCTGTGTGCACCTCCCCGTACTCCTGCCCCTGTGTCCTCTGGCAAGAATGTGGGCATAGTGGATCGCGTGGGTGCCTGAGTCTTCACAATGGGGATAGCATCGTGCACTGGTATGTGGTGAGACATACCCGATCCCTCTCCGACCTGGAAAACCCTAGGGGGTTCTCTCTGTGCTACCTCTACGGCTGCGAGCCTCTGTGACATATCCTGCATGTGATGGAGGATTGCATCCAGTTTTTTATCTGTATCTGCCATCGGATCCCGCTGCTCTGTGCCCCTCACAGGCTGCTCCGCCTCTGAATCTGTCTCAGGTGGCTCCTGATCAGAATCACTTCCCCCGAAAGGAAACTTCCACCTACTCTCAGCTTCTCTGCGTCTCCTCCGATGGATGTAGGGATTATCCCCGGGCGTCATAGACTACTAGCACCACAGGCTGAGCCAGAACTATGCTCTGATACCACTGTAATATCCCCAATGGGAAATAAAAAGTAATACACATAAATGCAACAAACAGATATATAGAACAAAATGCCGGAACCAGAATATGGAACAAATACACATGAAATGCCATAACACTAAGCCATTTTATTAATCTGAGAATACATGCATAGGGGTACAAAGATAATCAGAATGAGTGCACCTATCCTTGCCCTATGCAAGTGGAGGCCCTCTCAGAATAAGAAATGGCTGCAATAGAGGCTGCGTCCTAGCTGGCTGGAGAAACTGCCGTAGAAAACTGCTGCTACACTGTGCTGGAACTAGGGGCTGATCCCCTCACTGGAATAAGCTGAAAACTGGAAGGCTAGCTGATCTCAACCCTCCGGACAAAACCCAGAAATCGTGAAGCAAATGCTCCACCCCCGAATCTGCTCCAAATAAACCCTCTCCAGAGAAAACGCTGTCTCTCCCAGTGACAGCGCAGAAGCCCAAGGAAACGATGGAAAAGAGGGTTGAATCCACCTGTAAACCCTCCGGATGAAATAGCAAAACTCCTCAGGGCTGGAAAACACTGAAATCTCTGCCAAATCCCCAAACAACAAACCTGCTCACACTAACTGCGTCCTCCCTAGCTGAGACTGCGTCCTCTCTCCTAGACTGCGCAGTCACAAAAAGAAGGGCACTCCTCTGCAAAACGTCCACCAGGAAACTGCTACAAATCACCACTGAAACTGAAGGAAAAACCTTGCTCGAGCAGGCACTCGAAGTCCCCCGGAGCCAAGGGTGAGATCTCCGACCGGAGACACTCAGTTTGCACTAAACAGTGCTGCAGACCGACTAAACAACCGGCGTGCTGAAGTAGACAGAAGTCTAGCTCTCAATATCAATATCATATCAACAATGCCAAATGGAGTGGAAACCCCACCTTTTATAGTGCTAAACTCCCTCCAAATCCCTAACTGCGTCCTTCACCCTCCTTGGCCTGCGCAGTTACCTTAGGGTCAGCGTGAGGCCTCCCCTCATATACGTGTGGACCCCCAAGGCCACCCCTTTAAGTTACAACGTCAATCAACTAGGAAAGCACTTTATTTTATAAAGTGAGATGACCCCTCTTATTTCTCACTTTATTTATTATTTTTAGCTAAAGCGGAAAAATAAAACAAAAATGAAATATTCCAATTAGCAATGCTAATTAGGAATATTACAGTATCCCTTATAGATTCACGGAATTGAGGTTTGCATCATTCCAAATAACATCTTTAGTTGAAGGAATAATATCTATCACATTTTTTTCACGATCATTATCTCCTGGCTTTCCTTGTGAACATTATATCGCAAATATGGTTCTTCATCGCACCTTAAATCCTCTTGAGTGTGAATGAATGCTTACATTACTCTGCGAATCAAGTTCTTCTTTGTTCACCGTGTCTTGACTAGTCTCATGAATTTGTTGTGTTGGCATTCCTTTTAAATTATTTTAATGATTAAGATGTTTCTACAGTTTGTCACCAGTTATAGGAAAACGGTTTGTCATATTTATCTTATGGGGAACTTGGTTCAATTGTTCATAGCATTCACAAAGTTTCCCAAACTTATTTATCTTGGTTAATTACAAATTGGGAATCATATGCTTTAATCGGCCCATCTGATCATTATTCGGTCACTAATGATTTTCATTCAATGTATCATTCTTTTCACCAGCCTATCCGATAACAGATGTTTTAAATCCTTCGATCTTCATCGTTCAACATCTCACTATTCAATTTTTTGTTGAGCGGTTGAGGCACTTCAACCTTTGCTGATGGTTACATCAGGTCCTCACTGTCTCAACATGACTACTGAATATGATCATATCTATTTACCCTCACAAGATTCCCATCTTAATCCTGTGCCTCTAATTTAATATTCATCTTTCCAAAGATTCATGGGTTTTCAAGAGGGTCATCACGAATTTTACGATCTAATCGTTGAATGGCTGGAACAATCTTACATGGCAAGCTCCATCACAAATAACAAGTTTTGATTTTTCCTCATGCTTGCTAAGGATTTCGGTGCAGATGGAGACACATTCGCAGGAAGCTTCAGAGGTTTGTTTAATGATTGTTTTCATCAAAGAGGTAAGATCATAAATTGGTTAGAAGCGATGGCTATGGCCTATCTTTCCGCTGACAGGAAAGACCTTCAAAATTTTGTGTAGGATATTCAAGTTTTTATCTTTTCTATTGCACATTACTTTTTATATGTTTTAATTGTCCATATCTTTGTGAATGCAATTCGGAAACAACTATGTTGGCTTCACTAGTAATTTCATTACACGTGACCCTGACCTACTAGTTGTTAGGTTAGGAGTAGGATTAGTTGCATATTAGTTTCCCTTCTCTTGCACCCATCTTGTCTTGTTCTCTTTAGTCTCTCTTGTATTTTCTTAGTACTTTTCTCTTACATTATGCTTTGATTTAGATTCTTTTCTTATCTTCTGGTTTTATTTTTTTGTTGTGTGTTGTATTTCCTTCCATTTTGTTTCTTTTTTTTTGTTGTTTCTTGTTGTTTGTCTCCTTTTTCTTTCATCATGTGAATAAGTGCTGCCCTTGTCCATGTGTTGGTTTCTGAGATTCTGTGTGGCTGAAGTCTAAGGAGTCTCGTGACGCTTCAACATTTGGTTAGACTTTGGTTCATCTTCGTTATGTTGGTTATGTATTTTTTCCGATGAAGTTCTGACATAAAATATGATCCATTTAGTAGGAGATTTTTGGGCAAACCATGAACTCGTGTCTATCCAGGAAACCTTGTGCCTAAATTCGGTCTTTTATGTTTTGGTGTTTACATGCTTATCCAACCAGTAGAAAAGGAGAAGGGGAAATTCTAAAAAAGCAAAACTTAATCATAGGTATCTATATGCTTCTCTAAAGGAACAACCTATCCTTCTCTTAATAAGTCACGATACCTCTTCTGCCCAAAATGAATGTGTGTCAATGCACAATCCTCTCTTAAAAAATAAATAAAGGCGAAAGAAGAGAAAGGCTTCCTGCATAGAGAGGTAAAGAAATCAACTTCGTCGGGGTACTGTTGAGGCTCGTTGGCAACAAAGAAATGTTTGTATTCCTGAAGTGACTTCGTCAGGGTAATGTCCCGCCTTGCTAGCAGCGGAGCAACACCAGAGATGAAAACTCATACTTTGAAAATCTCAAACCCGTGAGCTTCACTACCCTTCCATGCTTGAAACATTATGATAATATTGAATGAGTATTGAGTTAAACCGAAATGGAATTACGGTGACTTCGTCTATTCATGGGATAAGTGGGGAAACCAAAGTGATTTGCACGATGAATAAATACTCCTTGAAGAACCAAGGTGTTTGGTCAATTTAGTGTGTCCTAAATTGCTACATTAATTTGTCAATCCGGGATTCGTAAGCTGACGAAGTGTGGCGCACTATATGTGCAAGATAACCTATCTCTTACTTTTTGTCGTTTTTGGATTTTTATGAAATTCTTAAAAGACAAGTATGGAGACAAATATTCAAGACAATGATGTCCTTTCTAATGATTTTCCAAACTTCAAAAGAATTTTAAAACACACAATGACAAAATTAATTCCTAAAAGGAAATGAAAATTGCATCACTATTCTAATTAAGCAAACAGTGAACTACTGATCATGAAACTCATTATCCTTGCTGCTGTCTAAACACAAAAGAAACTGTACTCAAAGAAAAGATTGCAAGCAAAGTAAAGACTAAAATCAAATTACATCAACTCATATTCTGACCCCTCACCATTAGTCTCGCTATGGCTTTTGGAGGTAATCATAAACAACTTGAGCAATCTGATATCTAATTTGCAGAAAAAGAAACTAATATCAAACTACACACTCATACTTCAATCCCTCGCCATTAGTCTAGCTATGGCTTTCGGAGGTAACTGAAAATGACATGAGCAATTTAATATATATAACTTGCAGAAAAGTAAACTAATATCAAACTACACACTCATACTTCAATCCCTCACCATTAGTCCAGCTATGGCTTTCGGAGGTAACTGAAAATGACATGAGCAGCTTAATATTTAATCCAATTACTAAAGCAAATGTGCAAGACTGAAATAAACAAACAGTGCTGGAATTAAACAAAAACTAAGAAAAGTAAATTAGCAGAAGGAAAAGATGGATTCCATGTCATTAGTCATTATAAAACTATGTGCAAATGCCCGGGCTGCCATGAAAAATTATGCTAAAAGCTATGATTTCAAAAAGCAATCTAAGTAAGGAAATATGACAAAACAGAATTGAAAGCAACTTATCTAGAAAACATGTAAAAGCCTCCTTGGATAGCAGGGGCCCTCTGCTACCAATTTGGTGTAGTCCTTAGCTTCTTGAAGATAAGATCACAATAGCATCAAAGAACTAAGCTTCTTTATTCAAAAACTCATAAATCTACATCCCATTCCATCTTGAACTTTGTTACAAATCTACTTCCTCATTACTTTCTCATTACTTCTTCATTACCTATGATAGGAGAAAGCTTCTCCTATTTATACAAAATATGAGGAGTCATTTCATTAATGGGAGTCCATGATTCTCTCCCTCCAACTCTAGAGTTACAATCAAAATAGGAAATGATAAGACACATGTCTTTCTAGAGTTTCAACACAACTTGAGGAATGAGACACATATCCTCTTAGAGTTTCAATACAACGAGGAAGTGAGACACATATCCTCTTGATCCCATAATCTTCTTCAACCAAATTCGAATTTGGTCTTAGAGTGCCACATAAGGGTCTTCTAGAAGTCTCCTTTTGACCTACACATGTCACAAAACTCATAACACATATATAGATATATGAAACTATGTTAATTTTCTAGTTTCTAATCATAAATTCACTTAAAATACATAATAACTTTGGAAAACAAGGATCCTAACCCATATATTTATGAAAATGGTTACTTGATGTAGGGTTTTAGGTCAAATGACTATGAAATAAGAGCTAAATAGTTATTACATAATGGAAATATGTATGGATATGGAGAACATTTTTGAGACTCAACACA